>JACMIG010002442.1:0-12543 GCA_014805385.1 Levipalatum texanum | reverse complement strand
AACGCTGATGGCATTACTGCTTTTATTCAATTAAAGAAGGAGTTCGATCAGTCAAATTTGAATTGATTTATATGCACTTTTGGCCTGAGTCTGGAACCAGACTCAGGCCAAAAGTGCATATAAATCAATGCAAATTTGACTGCTCGAACTCCTTCATTAAGACTGGCAATTTGCCAAGAAGCTCTTCCCAGTTCTTCTTTAAAAAGTCCAAACACTTACATCTGGATCTCCGGGCACGTTTAGCTTGAGTACGGCGCGGATGATGAGCATGACCTGAAGTGTGATATGAAAGGACACTAACTCAATGGTGTCGAACAACGTCGATGGAGCCCTTGGTGATGACGGCGGAGCGGGAGAGCAACGTAACGGTCTGCAATTCTTCGTTGTGACAGGGTGGAAAAGAGGCCGAACCTCCGTCCTCATCTGGCCTCGTTCCCAGAAAGAGCATGAGTCGTCCAGGCACTCGCAGACTGCGTGGTCAATCTGTAATGGATGAATTGCAAGGACCGGAAAAAGAGATGGAACAGCCTGGATTCGAACCCGGGTCTACTTCCTCATGAGTCCGCCGCTCTACCACTGAGCTACAGTCCCTGCGATCACCACCAGCCTAACAGCTCGCAATGGCTCTAGCATGCGCTCTCGCCGCACCTCGCCCTACAGGGTCCCATGCACACCTTACAGCATCTAAATCCAGCCGAACTGTTCTCTCGTTGTCGGGCTGGTTAATTGCATCAAGTAAAGATGGCTTTGAAGTACCAAGTTGGTAAATACTACCCTAATAGACGTCAATGAAGGAGTTAATAAAGCGATTCCAATGAACTACTGACAATGAGCTACAAACTATTGATATGAGCTATTGAAGAGGACTATTAAGAAGTTTCTGAAACATAATTTCACCCACCATTTCCTTGCAGATCGACCCTCCTGTGCAGTTCATCGTGTGGCAGAACTTGGGCGGCGTCAAGCACTGGTGGCCCTGCAGTGGACCCTTCCTCTCCCCCCTCCCTCTTCTCCGTACCTTCCATCCTCCAGTGCAGACACACGTATCAGAGAGTTTGTTGGCTGCGAAGGGAAGGGCGGACGAATTAGCGCCGATACACTGACAATGAGATTCACATCCGATACATCATGCAATTTGTGATGAATACAATCGGTCCGCTATACTCACATACATAACGAAAACATATGTACATCTTGTTGAGTGAGTTTTTCACTTGATGACACATACCTACTTCACTGTACTCCACAACTACCGAAGAAGCAGATTTACGACATTCATAATGTTGGCAGCGTTTGATGATCGCAATTTGAAAGTGGAATGCATGAAAAAGAGTTAACAAGGCGACTCCAATACCGAGTGAAGGCTTGATCGCACAATCGCACAATAATATTTCACTCCACAACTTCCATCCACATACCTCCATGGAGGCCCTCGTTCCATTCTCCGGGAAGTGTACGGTAGAACGATCGGCAGTGATGCAGAAGGAAGTTCCCTGTATCACAAGTATTGTCCGGTATTAAAGTGATGCGGAGGCGACGCGCGAACACCTCTGCGGTAAGCAGCGTAAGAATGATCAACTGAGCTTCAGTTCATTCACTACGCTGCTTACCGCAGAGGTAGTTCGCGCGTCGCCTCCGCATCACTTTAATACCGGACAATAGGCACATGGAACCTGAGTATTGAAATAAAAAAATACCATTGTGAAACAATCCCTGCATCTGTAGACCTGTCCGTTGTCCTTCAGTTCGGGCTCGGGTTCTGGAAGAAGATCATTTAATAAGCATTTGAAATGAAGTTTCGTAATGTGGCAAAAGTAATGAGAGATATTGTGGTGGTGCCAAAGCCGTTCCTTTTGCATTCCGTTTGCGCCTGCTCTCTCTCCACTGTTCTCTCGTTTCTCTAACCTGTCTGGGCGGTTAGAGAAACGAGAGAACAGTGGAGAGAGAGCAGGTGCGAACGGAACGCAAAAGGAACAGCTGTGGAACCACCACAATACTTCAAAAAGTGAAAATAATGGCAAAATGTACCTTTGATCTCGACGGGAATACACCTCGCAGCGAATATGCTTGGATGTGGGGCCCAGTCCCCGGTGGGGAGGCACGTCGTTGAATAGAATTTCTCCTGAAAAAATTCCAATTCATTCTTTAGTTTCATCCCTTATAATAATCCAGATCCTACTCCGTCTTCCCACACAATTTCGCACTGAAACTCACTTTGTATCCTCCGGCGCATTGAATTTCCACCTGATCCGCTGCGGAGTACGTCGATCTGCAATGAGTATAAATATTAGGGTATCTAAAACGAGAAAAAAATAATGACAACGTTCTCACCGGTCGCTTCCCATCACCACGAGGCGATTGGTGATTTCGTAGGAGACGAGGATCGCGGTAACGTTCGGACACGTGAAGGGGACGCAGGCTTCTGAAGAGGAGGAATGGGGGGAGAGGGAGGGGGCTACCTGGACGGGCATTCCCGTGTGGGGGTGCATGGCACTGCCCATGGACACCATTCCCTGCTGTCCCATCGTGGCTCCACCGCCCATGCCACCTGCAAAACATGCTGATTTGCTGTTCGGAAGTAGGCGCTAACCCTGTGTCATCATGCCCATGGACTGAGGTCCCATCGGAGACTGAGGCGTGTACGAGGGAGTTGGCTTGAACGTCGGCGTGAACGAAGGGGCATCCGGGTTGAACGAGAACTTCTTCTTTCCATCTCCTTCTTCGCCACGGCTGAATTCATGGATATCGTAATGGAAGTGACAAACATGGGGCAACAACACAAATGTCATAAAGCAGATCGTACTTTTCCTCCTTTCCATCGGTTCCCTCTGTCTTTTCGGGAGCGGCAGCATCAACAGAGGAGGAGGGAGCGGGGGAGGGGGAGGGAGCATCGGTGGGGGCGGGTGGAGTCGATCCCATCTTCGGCCCTGCTCCTCCCCTCACTTCGTCGCTCTTGGATGGCGATGCAGCTGTAAATTCATTCTAGGTCGACTAGCACAATCTCGTAAGAACATATTATCGTGCAATTATTATAAACTAATAAAACAAATTGAATAACGTACCAACGAGTCCAGTTGGCGGTCCTCTCTGCCATGCATTCTGAGGAGGGGAGATCATCTGTCCTCCCTGTTCTCCCGAGGGCGTCGGCTCCGGCGGAATGCGCTCCGAATCGGGCGACATCTGCAGATCAGATAGTCAAAACGTAATAAAACTACATAATAAATAGAAGTAATGCAATAAATATAATATACAGATGAGTAATGGTGATCTGCAATGAGCTAACCTTGACTCCGGGTCCTCCCTCCGGTCGATTGGGGCGGTAGTTGTTGGAGAATTCGGCTCCCCACTTCTGCAGTCCTTCGATGCGGCCATTGCCTCCCATCGGGACCTTTGACATCTGATAGCAACAATATCATCAGTCTGGCATAGATTGGAGATGGCTAACTCTCGAAAATGCAGTAATTTCAACCCACCTGGGCGCCCGTCATTGGCGGTCCCTGTCCCTGTCCCGCACGTGGCGAGGCATTGGGCCGATTCTCCAGCATTGTCTTCTGTGGCTGCTGGCCAGGCTGAACATGAGATGTTTAGATCTTTTCGAAAGCAATATGTACTTTCAGGAGTCACCCTCATTGTGTTAGAGAAAGGAGCTCATCATGACTCGTATTCCGTACCTGTCGTGTCTGGGGCGTGGCAGCGGCAGTGGCCTGGGCAGCAGCTGCCTGTGCCTCCTTGAATGCCGTGTTCTCGTACGTCTTCGTCTTCGCTCCAGCCGACTGCCACGCTAAATACAATTATTATCGATTTGTGAGGTAAGATTGAAACTAAAAGATGCATACAATTATCGTTGTAGTCGTCGTGCTTCCGCTGTCCCTGTCCTCCCTGCTGCCAGTGATTGGCTCCTCCCCTCGGTCCACCGGCGGGTCCTCCTCCCCTCCCACTGGATCCTCCCCCGGCCATACTTCCTCCGCGGCCCTCGCTTCCACTCCCGCGGCGTGCACCCATCTCCTCAAAATATCTCATTCATTTATAATTAATAAATGAATATCAAGAAAATACGCATGAATGCAACTGCCCAGCTTACCTTGAGCCCTTCTGCGCGTCGATTGGTGGAGAGAGTTCCGCCCTGGCCGATATTGCGACCACGATTCGCCAGCCTGAACGATGCAATAAATAGAGAACTTTCTAATACAGCAATTCGAGGTCCCAGTAATCCTGCATAGGCTCAAGGTAACACAGCAAGCAGCGCTGAGTACTCATCATAATTGCCGAGAAAAAACTAGCTGACATTCGTGAAAAATAATTAGCAGGAATAAGGCGGGTTACTGCAAGCCAGCGAATCATCAAGTTGGAAAGAGCGGAGGTTTGCGATGGTGTCGGACTCACGGGAGGTAAGTGTTGTGCACTGCGTGATGGTTGGGAGTGGTGGGGGAAGCGGGATGCTGGTCGTAACGATCTTTCCGTCGTCCATTGGAGGTAGCAGAATAGGGCGGGGAGCGGAGGTCACAGGACATGAGTCGGACGGAGGAGCCTCCCCCTCCTGGGCCCGATCCATCCCGCCCGTAGGATGATGTAGAGCCTGTGGAGGGCACGCGCGACAGGATCACCCCTTCGTAGCTGCTGAAACACAATCCACCCGGGTTAGCGGCCTAGTACAAGGGATTCAGTATTATCTTCTTCTTCTCGTCATCGTGTGCCAAGTGATACGGAATTAGAAGCTGAAGAGGAGAAGTGGTGAATATGGTCAGCGCGATCACGTGCGTGTAAACGGCAATTCTTAAAGCGTGCTAGGCCCAATGCACCCGGTGATTGGTTGCGAACGAAACAATATGCCGTGTAATTCGTACTTTTTGCCCCCTCTGCGGGAATCTTCCAACTCGAATTCTTCCGTCAGCTTGTCGAGGTCTCGTTCTTCGTCGTCGTTCTCCAACGCAGCGTTCACCTTCGAATTGGCGTTGCCTTCGATCTGCAAAAATGCGCCACATCACTATCACTTGGGATAATGTGAATTGATGAATCCGCCAACAAAATTCAAATATCAAATAGTCCCAAACCTGTCGGGCAATTTCGTCGGCGCGCCGGCGATCCAGATCGTTGCCGGCGACTGGAGCGCTAGAAATGAATATTTAGATCGCTTTATTTTGTATTTGTCTGCATTCTAGAATGTGTCGTGAAGGGAGAGCTCACTTCGTGTACTGTTCGAGGTTTTCGTCGTACGTGGACGTCACTCCGAGCTTCTCGTTGCGTGCGAACATTTCGTTCACGCCCCACCCTCCGTTCTTGGACACTTTAGCGGCCTTTGGCTGAAAAACGTTATCATAACTATGATATTCGTAAACAATCAGGAAAATTGGCGAATGGATATTTGTGTGCTCACCAGTTCTGCCTCGAGGTCGACGTCCTCTCCCTCTCCGATCCACTCCTCGAGCTCCCCGTGGTCGTCGCCCTTCCCAGTCGAGTGATAGGCGCGGTCTGTTGCGAAACCTGCAGAGAGTATCGATTGTATCCAATGGGATAATGCAGACAGACCGAGGGCTAATTGAACCCGACTAGTATCGGTAACTCGTATGCATCGGTTTACAAAAATGGCCCGATCTATCAGTAATGGAATTACTCGTTGTCAAAAACGATCAACCAGTTGGAAGGAGAAAGTGGAGGACTCCGCCCCATATCCCGTATTCTTATACCAGAAACAGTAGAAGAGTAATATAGCAGCCATCGTCATATCGTGCACAAGTCATCCATAAAACATTGAGATTGAGAGATCGGATGCATGACATTCGCGCGGAACCAGGGCCGACTTCTACTCCGATGAGAAAAATGGTAGATCCGTATCAATCTCCCCGGAATATGCAGTGTCACTTCATTTCCTCGAATCGTACTACGGGGAGCGCGGGGGCTTTTGGATGGAGGATGGAGGAAGAGAGGAAGCAAAGGAGAGCGGTCGTACAAAAACGACGCGCGGCCCACGCAGAGGGAGAGAGAAATGAATCTCGGCTGGCCGAGTGAGGGGGAACAGAGGAAAGAGCATCGAGAGGCTACCCACCGATGAATAGAGAGCAGACACGGAGAATGGGATGAAGCCTCCTGGCCCATCCTCCGGAAATTAGACCTTCCATTCCATCCAAGGAGAAAAGGCCACTGGGCCGTGTCAGTTTTTTCAAAAATCATATTTATGAATATTGAATGAATTTAATTCTCACCTTTGATGCTCTTCTCCTCGGTCAGCGGAAAGGTGATGCAGATCACGTCCTGAAATTTAATCTCTTCGCATATAACGCACACTCAATCAAATTAGTAGAAAATGACATGTTGTTCTTTATTTCAGAAGAAACACAATAATTGGAACATAGTCGAACCTTGAACTGGAAAGACCTCTTGGGGGTCATCTCATCCTTGAGGGGCAACAGGTTAGCCGCGTTCTTCGCCGTGCGCTCGTCTGCAGCAAAGAGGCCAAGGTCCATCTGAAAAATAATTTTTATTCATAAAATTGGCAGTAGTAAAGAAATAAATGCGGACATCACTGCTGACGCCGGCGAAGAGTCCGTTGTAGACACTTCCATCCGCCAACTCAACTACGACTTCTTTGCCCTGTAATTCTTGCAGTTATATACCCTTCATAATAAAATTAATAACAGGACTTATTTTAGTGTCAACTAGTCGCATTTTATAAAATCGCTGTCTCGTCCATTTCTAACTATGAATAGAAGTGGAGCGAGAACGGCAGAAAGGGCACGACGGCGGGTGCCGGCTGACCGCGGACTGCACTTTCGCCTACGCTACGTACACAGCAAGAGTGCATGAGAGCGCGTACTTTTGGAACTTGACGCGTGGTACAGAAAGGTGCTATGTTTAGACAATTCAGGACATTCCTTGACACCGAACCATGGCAATAAGAAAGTGAGTCATGACGCAGAAATGTTTCAAGCAAAATGCTGCGAGAGGGCAACAACTCTAGGCATATTTTCGTTTCCGGCCATAACTTCACGACTAATATTTCCTACGAATCGAAGCCATGAAAATAGAACGAGAAGAAACTCACGATTCCCTCAGAGAATGCAGAAAGGAGGGCATAGTTAGCATGCACTCCTGTAGGAACGCTCTAAAAAGAGTTATCGCTTCTTGTAATTTGTATACATTCCCATTGTATTTTCAGTCATTATAAATTAAGGAGATCTTTGTACCTATTATATTATACCAACGTTTCAAAAACGGACATGAGATCATGCAACGTACCTCGCTAGGAACGACCTCTGCCGCAGGGCTGTGACGAGTCATTCTGTCTGCCCACTGGTATTCCGTAGGATACACTGCCGGTATCGGCCAAAAAAATTGCGCGCAGATGCTGTGATTGAGGAAGAACGACGGTTTGCCTTGTGTAAGGCAGTCGTCCGTTCAGGTCCTGCAGAATAACTCGATTAGCAATTGCTACAGAACAATTAAAGCAACAAGGATGACACCACCACGGATGATCGATAGTGGACATGAGGACACGCGAAAAGCTGAGCGCGAATGCAGGATTATGCAAGGGCACGGGGGATGAGGAATGTGCGCAGCGGAACACTCGAGTGACCACGACATGCCAGTCTGTGCCGGCCCACCCTGGCTACCACTTCACGATACCCTTACTACGGTATTGCTATATGACGTAAGAGTCACTGTGAAGCAAACGGATAATTTTTGACTTTTTCGAAGTATTCATGCAGCCCGCATAGAAAACATGGCCTCCCCGAGTGCAAAGAGCATGTAAATTAAAAACCTCAGCTTCCGCGGAGCACTAACCGCTGATTTTGCGAATAATTATACAGTAGTGACGCATGCGCTAACGTACCACGCCACGCCTTTGTCGCGCACGGATCGCGTTAGCTCCGCCCCTTTTAGGATCAGTCCGCGATCGCATCGTCAAAACCGCAAGTCTTGGCTGGGCCAAAATTGGGAAGGCGCCTTCTGGGGCAGGCAACTAGCTGCACGGTTCGTTCTAATTTTATTTTGTTTCAATTCTTTTGTACAACGCTCTAGTGATATGCAAAATGAATGGGAAAAAGATACGCCAGAATATCTGAAGGAGAGAAAAAGCCATTTAAACGCGATGAGTGATTTGCTTTCGGGAGCTTGCGGTTGAGCCGGAAGTTTTGAACACATCATCCATTAGTTTCGTTATGTCTGTTCGCGGTTCTCTGATGATACCTCCGAATGTAAAGGCCATAATTTCACTTTTATTTGCCCTGAATCAGCTGTACTGTTGACATGATAATCTGGTTAGATAGAGGAACGTATGAGGGTGATTGTTTTCAGAGTTGATGTCAGAGGGCAACGCGAGGGAGTTGCCACCCCCTCCAGCGCCCTCCGGTCGAGGCGTTCGGTCCGCTCCCGATGTCTTCCTTGGTGATGTTCCCGTGGCTGGGACGAGTGGAGGAGAAGGAAGAGTTTCGCCCGTATACCAGAATAACTACCAGAATCTGGACCCGGAACCGGAGGAAAAGTGAGTCCATTATTTCATAGCGTAAGTCAGAATCGTCGCTTTCAAATTGCTACAACAAGAAGTGATCGCCCGACACGAGTAGGAAAGGGGGTGCTAACTACGAATAGCCGTTTGTGATGCGCACTGATGAATTCCTCCGCAGCTATCAGCTGTGTAGGCCCGCACGTCCAAAGATAACACTGATGACTCAGGACAGGAAGTGTCGTCGCCAGTGTCAAAAGCGCCTTATTGTTATCCTATCGAACGGTCCTTTCAGCTACCAAAATCTCGGGCGCCGATTCTCTACTCAATCTCACAACTACGCGGACGTGGAAGACGTCGTGAATCCACAGCCATTTCCCATGCGCGTTGCGTATCCTCGACAGCGGCCCGAAAGGCCCGGAGAGGTGGGCCATTCAATATAACTAATCCATGAATGGGGGAGGATGATTATTGGACCATCTCCCATTCACTCCCTACAACAACATCACAATACGAGTAGTGCCAGTATTCCGATAGATGGCGAATTGTGCTAGCTTGGTATGTGCCTGTGCTCGTTTCCAATCCACCCTTCTCCTCGAGGCTCCTCGTCTCTCAGCGGTTCGTGCCGTTGTTCTCACAACAAGGATGATTATGATCTAACATTCTCGATTCTTCTGCAGACGGGAGACGACTACTCATCCGGAGCCAGTCGCTTGCCTTCAGAAGTCGACTCCGACTCCATGTGCGTTCATAACCAATTGTCTCTTTCTAGAAATGTCTAACCATTCCTTGCAGGTACGCAACGGCGGCCGACCCTCCGACCGATCGATACGGCTTCTATCTGCCCGATGAAACAGCCAATTGGTTAGTTGGGCACGGATGAAATGGACACAGAAGAAGGCTCCCATATATTGCTATTTGCAATAAGTGAAGCATTTGAAAAAAAACGAATAGTTAAAAATAATGCCGCGGAAATTTCTAGGGGCCCGATGGACTTGACCCTTTTGCGTCGCCGAGAAGCCAAGTGGATCCACATGCTCTCCAACTGGGAACACTTCATGGATCACCAGTCAGTTTGTGACTATCAACTACGGAAAGGAAGATGACAGCCCCTTGGCCTGACAATGAGCGAAATTGCCTGGGATCGTTATGGAATCTCCACGTTCAGATACGACAAGGTGAAGTCTCGTGCCCGCAAGGGAATTCCTCCCGCCCTCCGTGCCCGCGCCTGGAAATTCCTCTGCGGCGCCGCCTTCCACGCTGACTTCTCCACGAGGAATAAGCACATTTTTGAGGTAATAATTGTTTGCAGTTTTATAGATTTCGAACTTAAAAATTGAATTCAACTATAAACATTGTATTTTGTAGTTTTGCGAGCGGCAAGAAGGCGATCCGAAGGTGATGGACGAAATCGGGCGGGATCTCGATCGCCAGTTTCCCTCCCACGAGATGTTCGCGAGGAGTGGGAAATACGGCGATGGAGGGTGAGAGAGAGGACCCTTCTGCCATCAACCCCTCTCCCTACAGCAAGGAAGATCTTACGACGCTGCTCAAGGCATACACCATCGTCCATCCCGAGGAGGGATACTGCCAGGGGCAGGTATGAATATAATAATGGCTGCATGCTATTTTATAAACATCGATTCCCCAATTAGCGCTGGCTCCTGTCAGGCTCCCGTAGCGTCGGTCCTCCTTATGCACATGCCCGTCCGCGATGCCTTCTACGTCTTTCTCCAGATCTGCCACAAGTACATCAAGGGATACTACAGCGAGGGACTCGTGAGTCCGCCATCTCCCTCACTCTTCATGGAGCTTTCTTCTGATCGCCTCCCTTGCAGTACCAAGTGCAATTGGACGGCGACATTCTCATGTCATTACTGAGGAAGAGACACAATAGCGTATGGAGGCACTTGGTGAGTCTCGAAGTCAATCAAGATATAAACATAAATATCGAAAGATAGCGACAAACCACGGTAATACTGGTCAAAGCTTAATTTCAAAAAACGTAGTCGTCTAATTTTGATAAATGACTGAAGCCAGCGAGATAAAATTATATCACTGCAGCAAAAGCACGGCATCGATGCGATGCTGTTCACGGTGGAGTGGTTCATGTGCATCTACTGCCGAACTCTCCCGTGGCCGACGGTCCTACGCATCTGGGACTGCTTCTTTGTTGAAGGTTGGTTCTTTATCTGCTTCCGTAGATAAATCCCGGATAATCCTTCTTCGAGAACGATGCTGACTAACGATACCGGCCAGTATGTAAATGGGTGGTACCTCGTTGATAATTCCCAGACCAGTACAAATCTTCCCCACCCGTGGAAACAAAATACCATAGTAAACACCTCACCGAAGATCGAAAATGCTAACTCTTTTACCGAAACACCACCCATTGCATGCACTGTTAGCGCCAGTTTTTAGTTCTGAAATATTGATTTCTATGCTGTCCTTGGAGGTGTCAAAGTGATCTTCCGCGCTGCGCTCGTTATCCTCAAGAACGTCCTCGGAACATCAGCACAGGTTCGAAAATCACATTTGCACAGTTATGCAATATTTTCGAACCCGGTTGTTCGGAACAGCACGAATGTATTAATTGTCCATTGATGATGTTATCGTTGACTCAAACACATATTTTTCACAAGCGGTAGTCCACTAATACCGGGGGACGTTCACTGCTCTCAATACGCAGAAAATTCGTAATCAAATGTCGTCAGGGTTCTGCTTTGCCAAACATTCTATTTGAGCGGCACTGAAAAACTTCAAATAAGGTTAACGATGGTTTGTATTGCAGCAGCGTTCGCTGGATGACATGCACTCGATTCTGATGGCACTCCGAGATCTGCCGGCCGACCTCGTCCAGGAGGACACCTTCCTCAAGAAGGTACTGCTAATAGTAATAGGGGATTAAACAACGACATGATTGTCAAATTGAATTTATCCAATTAACAAGAACAGTGAACGCTTTGTTGTTGTCAAATCACCTGGTTTTGTATCTACGCGAAATTCCATGTTTTCTTTCAAGGTCAACGAATTCGAGATCGACGGGAACGAATTGACACGTCTCCATATCAAGGCGCAGAAGCTGAAGGCAACGCCCAAGCTCAAGGTCGACTTCCAGTGATCCTGCTGGCCATTTTCAATTAGATATAAATAGAGCACGAAAGAGTATTTAGAAAGATTTACAGAAGTGTGTTAGAGTATACTATTTTTGAACATTTTAACCATACACATTTTAGACTACGAGTAGTCGAGTTGTCTCTCTTCGCTTTCCTCTTTTCACTAGTTCCCTTTCCATCGCTCATATTGCCAGAGCTTCCTACCTCGGACATAATCATTAGACGCAACGCACGCGCCCGAAACGGTTCAACCTCCCGACTGCTGCCTTTGAGATTTTAATTTTCACTTTAGATATTGTTTATACCCGCTCGTTATTTACGAATGCTTGATGTTAAATTAGAGGAATCATAGTTTGCCATATAATTTATCCCGCAATTAGTCACAACTCTTCCTCCGATACATTCCACGCCCCCTTCTGTACCCTATGCTACGCCGCCTCCTGTGATACCCGAGGATGATCCTCTCCCTTATCGAAGTCCCAAAGGCGTCTAATTACGAAATGTTATGACGTCATTGGGATTTGGACAATACTCTCCGAATTCTAGGAGCTGCTCCCGTGGTTCTCTTCCACTGAATGAAGCACTTTCCACCCCCAGCAGAGTCAATGGCCACGAATCTCGGGTTACAGGGCACCGACTTTCCGTCCCTTTGATCGGACGAGAGACAACGGAGAAGGAGGAGACGGCAGACGGCTTCATTCACCCAAGAGGGAAGGGAATCAGCCTCATTTGCGAGATCTCCCTCATCACTCTCTCCTCCCCCCAACACGCTCTCACCCCTATGCAAATTTGCCCTCAGGAAGGTATCCCACGCAGTGATCCGTGAGGCCTTTTATTCACTCCCTCGCAGGCTGCGTCTCTCCTCGGGCAGTGTCTCTACTACTGGGAGAGGGGGAGGGAGGGACTCCTCGCTGTCCATAACATGTGACCCTGGGAGGGGAAGGCAGCTGTCGCGGTTCGCGCACCCCCCTCTTCCCCCCTCTTCCC
>JACMIG010002441.1:0-13471 GCA_014805385.1 Levipalatum texanum | reverse complement strand
CTGATCGAGACAGGCCGTCAGAAACGTAGCCAGTCGATCTGGACGACCAGACTTGCCCATTTCTCTCAGGCCAGACGAAGATTTCGAGTCCCCTGTGTAGTTACTTTTTTTCTGTCGAGGGCGCGAGTGGGTGGTGGTGGTTGGGGTGCTGCGGCTTGACTCATTGAGATGAGCCATTCTGCACGGAGGGGAAGGCTGAATTGAATGAGGTTAGTCAGGTCGTGGAAAGGAAGTCTCGGCGGCACCGGATTCCATTCATTTGTAAAAAGCTTAAAATCCGAAGGATAATATGAGAAATGTTCCCAGTTTGCTGATGACGTGTACTCACTTTCTGTCGAACAAATGCTCTTTCTCTTCAGCCTGGCCAGCGGACGACGACACCGTGTGCACACGAACCCATCGCTGAAAACTGATGAACTGTACCGTTCCCCAAAAGAAGATTCATCATTCCGGGTGCAAACAATTTGTTTTCGGAAATACGAAAAGGTTTTCTATCGGGAAAGTGGACAACGTGGGTTGTCCAAATATTGTTTTGCCGAAACTCACGAACTCGGAAATTTCTGTCCATCGAATTCTTCGGTGTCTCGATGTTGACGATGACAGCGGCGGCCGACGGAATCTATCCGTGGACTTCGTCCTCCTCCTCCTCGTCTTCCTCCTTGACTAAATTCATATTTTGTGCATATTTATCTTTATGTAGGTAAGGGCATGTCGTACGTCACGAGCCCGAAATGCAAGATAAAAATCATGGCTTCCGGGTGTATTATATAAATAAACTCACTTTCTGTCGAATCAATACACAACGATCGCCTCCTTGCAGGGCGTCTTCTGTTCCTTGAATAAATGTATAAAACATGTTATTTTTTTAACATTACAGCAATTGAATAGCTCTCCCCATCTCCACTCGGATGACTCAGCGATGCTTCGTCATCCGCGTGGAAAGGTTGATTATTTATTATTATCCAGAATTTGTTAACATGCTAAATCTTGGACTACATACTGATAATGTGGCCACACAAACTTATTTTAAAGATTGCAACATAAACAATAATAGAATAGCTCTAGAATTGATGACTCACTCGTTTTTTAACGTCCTGGATACGAGGCGAAAAGGAACAAGATGCAGTTTTTCCAGCTCATAGCGGGCACTCCTGCTTTTTCTGTTGAATTCAATTGCCGAGAACCGGCATCTGCTCGCTCTCTTTCCTATCCTTCTTCTTTCTGTCTGCAACTCATCCATTCTATCAGTTTTCTGCCTCTGATGGAAACTCATCGAAATTCCGCGAGCATGTTCAATACCCTTCTCTTCTTCGCATCTGAAAACAGAATTGCATGAGCTGGGTTGTCTTCCATGCTTTTCTGTCGAACTGAAGAGCGATGCTGAGCGTTCCGATGATCCGAGAATATCCCGAATCAAAGGCAAAAATATTCTTCGATTCTTCAAAGTGAAGAGTATCCAGGATGATGTTTTTCTGCAAAATCATCACATTTTAAGGACACTCGAGAACAATGAACACCTGTCGAAGTTGAAGCGATGCTGAATGAATTCTGGATGGAAAGCTCCGGGGCTTCAAAGATCGGAAAGATATTCCGATGACGCGTTCACAGACTGTAAAGGAATATCCGTTGGTTCTACGATGTGGAGAATAAAGGGAAGCCGAATGATTGCGTCTGGACTCAAAAAGTAGGAAGTAATGCAATTCACTCCGGGAGTTTCTGTCGATCGAAATCGTATCTCCCGTGACGCTCGAGCGCCTAAACATTGACCTTCTTCTGCTCCTCCTCCTGGAAAAGTGCACGTCAATCATTGTTGTAGAAAATAACGTACAGGAACTTATGATTCCATGTGTAACAACGTCGAACACTTCGACGCCACTCCGAACCTTAAACCGTGAACTCACTTTCTGTCGAATGAATTCAGCAATCGGCATCGTGCGCGTGCCCGACTTCTTACTCCTTCTCCTGCAGCTCTTCTTCCATCTGTAATTTAATGCTAATTGTGGTTCCAGACAAAGGGTGATCAGATTCCGTCTACACAGTACGATCACAGGGATAAATCAGAAAATGTGTCGTAGTGTGATGCGGATTCCTCGACCATGAACCACACCATGTGTCTCAATTCTGGATGGACAGCCCAGATAAGAAAAATGTGTGACAAAAAGCATCACGCACCGAAAGGGGGATAGTCGTTGGTTCTACGCAGCGGAAAAATATACCGGAGGAGGAATTATAGCGCCCAGATTCGGAACTTAGGAAGCAATAAACCTTCATCTACCATGTTTTCTGTCGATCGAAATCGTATCTCTCGTAGATAATGCTCAACGCGAAGGGGCCCTTCTCCTTCTTCTTCTTCTCGTCGTCTTAAATATGCCAAGTAATTGGAGGGGTACTGCTAAGGACATTCTGATTTCCTGCATGACAACAGCAAACATTCAGAAAACAAGGCAAGTCCAGAATTTAATAAGCCGTGAACTCACTTTCTGTCGAATGAATGCACTCATTAAATCCTCGCAGTTGGCCTTGGCTCCTCATCCGTCCTGAATAAGCATAAGTAGGTACTAGTCATGGTAACGCACAAGGAGTTCGGATTTTCTGTATAGGGTTCTTTCGGGATCTTTCGAACGATATCACATCAAATTTAAAACCAATATCTAGGAATTACTGTATGGTGTCTATGCAATGAGCTCACATTCTGTCGAATTAAAACCGCAATCGGCGCCATGTGGGCCAAACTTTTACTCCTCTTCTTGATCGTATCCCATCTGCAATTTAGAACTAATTATGGCTTTATACGATGGGCACTCAGATTCCCTCCAAATCAATCGCACAGAATAACATGACCGCAAAACCAGAAAGGGTTTTTCTAATAATGTTAGCGACATATCTATTGAAACTCACTTTCTGTCGAATAAATCCTCATCCAAGCGGCTGTGAGTGCACTGATAAACAAGATTTTTCATTAGAACTGAAATTGAGGATTCATTTATGCTGCATTGTGGTACTCACCTATAATATTCGATGCGCAGGATGGACAACCATTTCCTTCATTTCCATCATTCAAATATAATGAAGATATTCTTGTAATTACTTCCCTTTATCGCATCCCTGCAATGAGTCTCATAAACACCCGATAATTTCAATCAGTCGTTGTACCAAAATAAATGGCTTTTAATACGCGACGCCCTTCCTCCTATAAACTAAACGCAGTACAGAACTTTTAGGTCTTTTCCATATAATACGTCACAACTGAGTTAATTTTATAGGAGGATCGGACACGCCACCCCATCAGGATTCCCCATAGCAAAAACTCTGAAAAAAACGCGCTCACCTGGAGTACTGGCGAACTCCACGAGCGGGCCCCCGTAATTTCCACAACCAAATTTTTTCATGCAATGAACTTGGTTCGGTTGGGGGAATTGGGGGCCCGCGAGGGCACCGCCCCGATGGCGGGGCGATTTCTTCACACCCTACAATGTAAAATATTGCGATTGGAAATATCCATGGAACGAGGGGAAAAATCTGCGCAGAGTACATACGTGACAGAAATAAATAGATTGGGCGAGAGAGAGAAGAGCCGGTTGCAATCAACAATCTGGGTCTTGATGGAGAGAGAGTTGCACGCGCGAGGCGCGAGCAGATGCGAACTTTCTACATTACAGACTTACAAAAGATAGGGCGCTAGAATGGCATGAGTGTCGCTTTTTAGTGATCGGAAACAAGAAGAGAGAAAAGTTATGGGGGAGCTGATTCACCCCTTCGCAATTCCATTGTTCAATGGCATGAGCAATCATTTCGAAGAAGAAACGGGAGTGGCAAGGATCGATCAATCGGCAAGAGAATCCATCTACACTGCAGTTGTGCAGAGAGAGGAGCATTAGGGATTGCACTCATTTGCGAAACAGAAGAGGGCTGTGACGAAACCATAGAAACAGCCTGGCAACCTCCCATGACCACTAGCACTGTTGCCACTAAGGAAAGAAATACATTTGAAAAGTGCCATGAGAATCGGAGCAAGGATCAAGTACTTCACCTTTCCAACCCAAAACAAATTGAAGGGCAAAGGCGCGTGCAGGCAACTCGACCTTCCATTGACACGACCTTTCGCACAGCCGCACAACATTGGCGCGGAAATCGCGCACACCTCGCGTTTTTCAGAGATCTTTATGCACTTGCAGTGAAACGAGAAAGGTTTCTAGACAGTCGTCGAAGATGAGCCCTCGTTCTTCGAGGCCGTGCTTGGCCTGAAAAAACGACTAAAAGCGAAACCTTCGTTGGCTCCTGCGTGTATCTTGTCGAATAAGATAGATACATCGTCATAGTAGAATCGAATGTGCAGAGTGCGAGGCTCAGTAGAACCCCAGCCACGATGCCACCGAGGTGGCCTATATGCGAGATCTGTGAATATTGTACGATACATGTAGCTCAAAAGACGAGTCTCTACATTCAGTGGCTTTCCAGTCAGCATCGACGCCGCGCTGGCGAGGTTGTCGATGATTATGGCGATGATGATCGAGATGGAGCGCATCTTGAAGGCATTCGGAGTGCTCCACGATCGATGGATCTGCAAGCGCAGTCGGTAGTTTGCTGGGGCTGTGCGCCTACAAGGTCGATGACGTTAACCAGGAAGAGAGCGTAGATGCCACACTACGAACCGGATGCCTTGCCCTTTCCCACGAGAACCGCCATGTTGCCTAACAATAAAAGAGGGCTAGAACTGTGCATTCTGCGCCGGTTCATTTTCGCATGGAAAAATGAACCAACGGTACGTAGCGTACCGAAAACGATGCCTCCTCCATAGATCAGGACCGCTCGCCACCGACTGATATCCTCGAGTGGGACACCCAGAATGAGCTGCTCGATGACATTGATGAAGACGTGCGCGAAACTGTCATAGATGTGTTCATTTCCAATCACCACATACTAAAACGATGCCGCTCGTTAAGAAGCGCCACACCTCCTCCACTCGGCTGGAGTCGAAGGCGAGGAGGTCATAGAGATTCTGATAATGAGCATAGATATTGAAGCGATAAGTGACTCCATGCGTGGTATTGTCTAGAGCCCAAGCAATTCTAATTTCCCGTTCCGCGGCACTGTTTATCTCATAGTTCCCTTCTGTATCTCCGGAACAAAAAGGGCTACGAAGCTGAAATTTTGAATGCCAGTTGGACCTGGATTCCAACCGAAGCCTGCAAAATTTGAGCAACAAACTCTTTGATAACGCAGAGATACAGGAACCTGACGTTATGCCTCCCGATCGATAATTTAGAATTGCTTGGGCACTTGATAATACCTGAGTCGTGAATGCGTACACGATCAGATGAGTCAAGGAGATTCCAACGAAGAAGAAGGGCAACGAGGACTTCTGCAGTGCCATCTTTTGAGTGCGGAGATTGCAAAGGACGACCCTTCCATGTCAAATCCCACACTTACGGCCGATAACACACTATTCCTTTCACTTTTAACTATGAATAAATAACACTAAGAAGGGAAAACTATTAAAGTAAACCATTGATTCCTTTTTGTTTCTGACAGAGAATGTGGCTGAATGTCAGCGACTGTAGTGAGAAAATAGAAGGATGCTCGGGACAAAGCCCACCTCGGCAGCCTCTCCATCTCCTCCCTCAATCCTCGTCTCTTCGATACTCCGCTCATTTCTGTCACTCGTCGTTCCGCCATCCATTTCGGAATCCTCCAAGGAAAGATTCCCAAGGGAGTCTGAGGCTTCGTCGTTCCTTACCTGATCTACGACTCGACCTCGACCTGACGTTTTTTTCTGACCCATAAAGAGCATGAAGACGAAGAGAGCGATTCGTACCTGAGGTGGCTGAAATATCGCTCGAGGAACGGGAATTGGAAAGGATGGGGTGTGCTCCAATAATTTCAGTGGAAGCAGAGAACTGCCTCATGCCCTGGCATCGATGGGCAGCTGCCTTGGAAAGGGCGAAAAAACAAGATGAACGAAGGGAGAGGGAAGAGTCTCTTTTAGGACGAAGAGTTGCAATTGGTTGGAATGGAAGAAGGAACGGAGGAGGGACAATTCCCCTTGGGAGACCGCTCTTCCCCACAAAGTTCTCAAGAAAAATGGCTCCCACAGATGAATGATTCAGCCAAGGACTCTTCCCCAGAACAGCAGCCGCCCACTCTTCTCCTACTTAGGTTATTGTCGCTTCTCCGCTAATAAACTTCATCCATATTATTTAGCTAGGAATCACAACTATTTGTTATTAAATCAGAACCGGAGTCAGAAAGGAAATCAGAAAGGGGAATTTCGCGAAAATTAAAGGAACAGAATAAACTCCGAATGGAAAATGCTTTATACAGAGCAATGTTCGGTAATTAGATCAAGAGTGGAGGGCAGGCCTCATCCTCGTGCTTGTCCTCGTCTCTTTTCCTCAGAAAGTCCCACAGCCAAAAAACGAGGCTGAGAATGAGTCCTCCGAGGAATCCTCCAATATGGCCGGATTGGAGCACTACGGGACTAATGTCATGTGAAGGCTCATCCGCAATTGTGAAATGTTCAATAATTCTCGCAACGATATCAAATACGATTACAAATCCGACGATCAGCAACCATCTGTTGAATGACTTCTTATCTGGCCATTCGCGAATCTGCAGTAATGGCGCAGTTGGTTACAGCCCTACGAGATATTCAAGGGTCAGGGGTTCGAGTTCCCACCATTTGCACTATTGTATGCGCAAAGATGGCGTAAATTCCGCATGAAGCTCCGCCGCCCACCGCAGATATTGTTATACCGTACATGTATACAGACAGCGCGTAAAGTTCTGGCCCTGAAGAATTCACTAACTGTAATGGAGGCTCCCTGTTCAATGGTACCTGTGACGAGTCCAGTGACGTAAACGGCCACGGCTCTCCATCGATCCTCCCATTCCAACGGGATTCCGAGCAGAAGTTGCTCGGCCGTGTTCACGCTGATATGACTGAATCTGCAATTTTTTGCGATCATTTTTTTTTTTAGATTGAACTCAACTTGTCGAGAACCCTACAGCGTATTTTCGTTAGAACGAAAAGGCAAATAACACATCTCTAAAAAGCACCATCTCATCTCACGGACATTCGTGGATGTTCTACTCTATTAGGGTTCTCGACAATACAAATCTACCTGACGTGTATCAAGGAGCACGTGAAGCACCTCCAGATCTCATACGGCGATTTCGTGTCAAAGAGGTACGAGTTGATCAAGTTGATCAATTTGTAAATCTGCTTTCGATAATGTTGGTTAATGGCGGGGGAGAGACTGACTCGTTCGTGGTCGAAGATCGACAGCAGGTAAGTGTATATTATGAAGTAGACAAGGTAAATGAGAGTGTGCACGACGGAGAGGACAATGAAGAAGAAGGGGAAGCGGAGGCGTGGGGGAGGACGATTGGTCTGAAATTTATATAACTTGTTATTGTGCCGAACTCACGAGGTGAAAATGTATACGAAGGAGACAGTCCTCGTCCTATGAGGTAAACGCAGTAAGGAAAGGCAAAAAACATTTTGTGCTCTACTCAAAGGTATTTTCTGCAGTTTTCCCTTCGGACGAAAAAATGGTTGAAAAACTTTTGCAAAGTTCCTTGGGACTAACCTCGCATTGCGCCTTGGTTGCAAGTCCGTTGTCCGCCAGAGGAAGGTTCTCGAAGGGCGTCCCGTCCACTGCGGGGTGTTCCATTCGATACGCAGAGGAGACTCCCACGTGGGAAGAGAGAGAAAGGAGAGAGGACTCTCTAAATAGACAACAGGGCAAGGGAAGTCCGATGGATGGCTGCAGAGAGTGAAGGGAAGGAATGATGGGAGAGTGGAGGGAGGGACCGCAAAAAGTAGAGAATGTGAAAAGAGGTTGAGAAGAGAGGTCGGAACTCATTAGTCAATGGCCAACACGAGATTCCACCGAGATGAGTCATAGGTTCTTGGCAAAAAGTTCTCTCTTACTCGTTGCCTCTCGAGGACGACACTCATGCCAAAATGATCCCCAAGTAGAATCCGCTTGGAAGAGGTCGTATCCACGGAAACTATTTCGAGAAGATAAACGCAGAAACGTGGATCATCTCCGGATGTTACAGGCTTCATTCAAAACTGATGTATCATAGCTGATCAGAGAAGGGCTGGAGGAATGATCTCATTCCCATTGCTGTCGGTGCTTCTCCGACGTGAGTCCCACAGCCAGAAAGCGAAACTGAGGACGAGTCCTCCGATGAACCCTCCCGCGTGGCCCGAGTGGATTACTACGGGATTTATGTCCAGCGAGAATGGGAGTGGCGCTTCCGTTAATGTGAAATGTACAACAAATGTCGCAATGATATCAAACACAACGACAACGGCAATGAGCAGCGACCAACTGATGAAGGACTTCCTCTCAGGCAGCGCGCGAATCTGCAACATTGGCGCAATCGGTTACAACACAGTCACATATTTAAAAGGTCGGAAGTGCGAATCCGGCACTCTTACTTACCATCTCCACGATGACTCCACCGAAGAGGGCGTAGATTCCGCATGAAGCGCCGCCGGCATAAAAACGAGGCACTGTCATACCGTAGATGTAAAAAGCGAGCGCAAGGAGAAGTGGCCCTGAAGAATTCGAGGGAATCGAGGACCATGGTCGATAATATAATACCCGTAACGGAACCAGCGACATAAATGGCAACGGTTCTCCATCGATTCTGCCACTCGAGCGGTATCCCCAGAATAAGTTGCTCGACTATGTTCACACTGATATGGTCGATTCTGAGAAGGAGAGCGAGTTGTTCATCGATAGTAGAAATAAGTACGTCAGGTGAAACCAAATGCAAGTGAAATAGGTCCAGATGAACTCCGGATGGGCAGCATTAAAATGCAAGGACGGGAGTACTTGGTTTGATTTGTCAATATACATCTGGATCAGAGATCATGGATATGTGTGATGGGGGGAAGACTCGCCTGGGCGATCTCAGGATCGAAATGGACGATGGACAGAGCGAGGGTGTTCAAGATGTAAATGGCGGTCTGCACAGTAGAAACGACCACGACGAAGAGGGGAAATCGGAAGTGGTGAGAAGGGCGAGAGAGCTGCGATATAACCGTTATCGAGAAGGCCCTAATTTCAACGCAGTAACGAAGAACAAATGATGCGTTTACTATCACCAACCATAGCACTTATGTTTTTTTCGATTCTGAGGTAAACTAATTTTCAAAATGGGGAAAACTTTCTGGATAGGTATGAAGAAGTAATTAATCAGCTAAGAGTCGGATAGTTAGAGTTGCCCCTCCATCTGACTGACCTCGTCGCGTTCTCCATTCGTGTCCATCAGTGGAATGTCTTCGATCTGCGTCTTGTTAGATGCGGGTTGTCCCATTCGTTACACAGAGAAGTCTCCCACCCTGAGGAGGGAGGCTGGCATGATAAAGCACTTTCAACGAACTGTAAACGTTTAAAAAAACCCTGTCGGCACGACCAATCAAAAACACTTCTCTAGACAAATTTCGGTGTGCAACAAACTTCAAAACGTTGTATCTGTGAAGACATTCGAATTGTTCGGTAATTACACATCATGAACCATTAAGAGACAAGAAGGCAAGGAGCAATGGAAGTTCGATGGATAGCTGCAGAGAGTGAACAGAATGAATGGTGAACAACGGACGGACGAGGGACGGGGGCAACAAGAGGAGTGGAGAATGCGCCAAGTGCTGCGAAGATGCGATTCGATGTTCCACGTGCTCGACTGAGGTAATTGGCAGAATGTTCTCTCTGACACCCTAAGCAAAATTCTCTTGTAAAGAGGAAGGCACTCAAAACAGCTGGATTCGCCAGATAGACTAGTTGTGTGTTTCCTGACCGATTGCTCGCTTCCGACAATCCAAACAAGACATCATTTTCTTTAAATCCGAACAGCAGAGATGGCCTCCTCCCCATTCCTGTCGAGTCTCCTCATTCGGGAGTCCCAGATCCAAAACGCGAAGCTGACGACAAGTCCTCCGAGGAATCCTCCCGCGTGGCCCGAATGGATCACGACGGGGCTTATGTCCGGCGGCAGTTGGAGCTGCGCTTCCGTTAATGTCAAATATACAAGAACTCTCGCAGTGATATCAAACACAACGACAACGCCGATGAGCAGCGATCAACTGGTGAAGGACCTCCTCTCGGGCAGCGCGCGAATCTGCAACGATGGCGTAATCGGATACAAACTGTTACGTATTCAAAAGGTCGGATGTTCGAATCCGTCGGCCTTACCATCTCCACGATGACTCCACCGAAGAGGGCGTAGATTCCGCAGGAAGCGCCGCCGGCCGTCATAGATATAGTCATGCCGTAGATGTAGACAGCCAGCGAGTAAAGAAGTGGCCCTGAAGAATCCGCTAAGATCACGGATCGATAGTACCTGTGATGCTTCCTGCGACGTAAATCGCCACGGTTCTCCATCGATTCTGCCACTCCAGCGGAATTCCCAGGAGAAGTTGTTCGACTATGTTAACGATGATGTGGTCGATGCTGATAACGAGGGTGAGTTGTTTTTCGGCAGAATAAATTGCCTCAGGTGAAGCCAAATGCATGTGAAATAGGTCCAGATACGCTCCGGATGAGCGGCATTGAAATACAAGGAGCGGATAATGTCCCATGCTTTTTCAATATAGATCTGGGTAACACATTAGAGTGATGAACGAGGGAGACACTTGCCAGGGTTTCAGGAGCGAAACGGTAAATGGTCGGACCAGCGTGCATGAGTATGATGGAAATGGCAGTCTGCACGGTAGAGATGATCACTATGAAGAAAGGGAATCGGACGCGATGAGAAGGTCGAATGCCCTGCCAATCAACCCTTATCGAGAAGACGATTATACCGGTGAGGTCAATTCATGAAAATGAAGAGTTGTGCTTCATTCGGACTTACCATGTCTTGCGATCCATTGGTGTCAGTCAGTGGAATGGATTCAATCTGCGTCCTGGTCGATGTGGATCGTCCCATTCACAACACAGCAATTGTAAAGAGATTCGAATGATCCGGGATTTTCACTCCTCCTTGGACAATAAATAGGCAAGAAGGAAAGGAGCAATGGATGTTCGATGGATGGTCGGTGAGAGTGAACAGAAAGAACTGTGAACTGAATACTCGAGGGCGAGAGATGGGGGCAAAAAGAGGAGTGGAGAATGCGCAAAGTGTTGCGAACGGCTCAGGTGATGGAGAGAAAGTTCTCTCTACCACCCGAAGCAATACGGCATGACAACGGTAACGACAACCAAATTAGCAAAGTAAAGAGTCCGCCTAGGACACGGTCGTCTATTTGCGTGCCTTCTGACGGAATGTTCGGCTCCGAAAAAGTTCGCTTGAATTCCGCGATAGATTAATTGCGCTTCAATAAACAGAGTGCTTCCAAGAATGATATCACTGAGCAGACATCGAATCCGTAAAAAAAGAAGATCTTCAACGCCTATGGAAAGAAAGATGGATCCAACGATAGAAGAGCCCTCGGGGGAATCAGCAATGCAGGGAATCATTGAAGAGGAACGCAGTTTCTGCACTGAGAGTATCCGTCCGCTGGCCCGCTAACTATGCGTTGACATCGATGCCATGAAAACGTCAATTAAGGTAGCTTTGTGTTGATGCCAGAAATCCTGGTATCGGACAAGACCGATGAGTTCCGGCCCTCTTCTCGTCTCTTTCGCATCCTTCATTGCTCTTTTTGCCCGTGGCTCAACTCTCGCTCCCGGGGCATCTGCTCACCCTTCTCTTCCCTCTCTGTAGTCATCCATCGGACTTCCATTGCACCTATCCGTGTATTCTATTTCCAGACCTTTCGCGTCAAATGGAACATCCTGCCATGGACGGCGGAAACGGAACGCAGTTCGAGGACATTCCTCTAACGGAGACCAATGGAGCACCATGTAATGTAAGTCCGCACTTTGAACTTAAACAACATTATTTTATTTTCCTGTCTCGCGGTCGTAGAAGTGATGAAAAGCGAATAACTTCTTTTTACAGGGTATCAAAAGTGGTCCCACATCAGTTGAGGAGATAACCTCAACAGATCGGTGCGGAACCCCGTCAGCTCATAGTTTCGGAGCCTACCTCAATGTAAGACGGCCGTATTCTCAGCATCGGTTCTTCCGCGGATAAATTGCAGAACCTTCGCCCTTCTCAGCCCTGCAGATTTCCTCTGCTCATCGTAATCATTTCCGTCGTGCAAACGGCCATTTTCATTGTAAACTTCATCGCAACAGCATACCTCATGTCCAATGAACGCAGCTGAACAACATGACGATGTTCATCACGAACAACGTCATGTTTGACACCGCCCACCCTCATCAGATCTGGAAGTGCTTCACGTGCTCGTTGATACACACCAGGTATGAAAACAGAGCCCAGGGCTTACAGCCAAATGTTCTATGCAAGTAAATACAGAAATGGACGATGTTGAGCATGTAATTTACTTGTTCGCACTCGACAGTTCGGTGCTTGCAAAGTCGAGTTCAGTGTCGATCACCTCGCTTTCAACATGGCTGAGCAACTTCTCCTCGGGATCGCGATGGAGTGGCAGAATCGATGGAGAACCGTCGTCGTCTATGCATCCGGCCTTGTGTCAGGTCAGTTATCTTATTATCGGCGTTTCGAACTAAATTTCGCGCGAAATTCTCCATTTTTTTCGAACTTTACGAATGACGAAAGAAATCTTGCTTTCAACAGAGCGAGAAGGTATCTAAGGAGCGGTTAATTATTGTGGGGTGCACATTTTGTTACTTTTAACGATCCGGTCCGACAGTGACACGTTGTCCTGGCAAAAATCACAAAATCTCTGATAACATAACGAATTGTACATTGATTTGTAGATCCTGATTATCTGAACAACTTTTCAAAAATTGTTCACGAATTTGAGTAGTTGCGGAGGCATAAGCGATATAATGCGAGTGCGCGATCCTAAAATAGTACGGGAGTGTGTCAGAGTCGGACCGGAGACGTCGAAATGGACAGCTCGTGCACGCCCATAATATATGCGCTTGGATCTCCGATGATAGAAGTTGACCGATTCTTCAGGGCCACTTCTTTACTCTCTGGTTCTGCACATGAATGGTGTATCTAATCTGTGTGCCGGTGCGTCTTGCGGAATCTACGCTCTATTCGCAGGAGTTACCGTGCAAATGGTACAGTGCAGGATCGAACTCCTAACAATAAGTCTTTGGACGCCACGTCAACCTCAAACCAACTTCGTCATCATTGTGACGTGCTCTGCGTATCTATGACCCACCCCTGGAACAGCCAGGAGAACGTGAGCCCCGGGGGTCGAAATATTTTTTTTCTGAACCATCTTGGGGGGAAAGAATTTAAAAAATTTAGTATTGCCCTTGAAGTGACAGGTATCAGACACAGCAATTTGACAAATGTCGGAAAAATGACTTTTACGTGCCGATTTTTAACATTTATCCACGACGGATATATTTTTTCGTTTTCATGCTGTCCTATGCAGTTTTTGACGCTCTTTCAAATGCGCTATCTTTCAGCT
>JACMIG010002440.1:0-15313 GCA_014805385.1 Levipalatum texanum | reverse complement strand
ATCTTTTTATGACCATTAGAGTACATTATTACCGATGAAATGTAAAAACAGACTTTCGATTTGCACCATGATACCCGTATCATGGTTCGAAATTTCGAAGAAAATTCATCACTTCCAGCCCCGGATTTCAACATTGGAATTGAGAGATCCACTCGTTCATGTAAAAATAGTGTAAAAGTTTTACTCCTATCATGCATAACCTGCGAGTTGGGAAGCTCCAAACACACACATACTCCGGGTTCTTCACATTTCGGGCTGTAACTTCGTCTGGGAACGGTTCTGGGAGTCCAATAAGATATCATTTTGATCAGTGAGAGACGCCCATCACAGCGCCCCATGACTCGGATTGATTCGATTTAAAATGAAAATATCGATTTTTCACAAATCACTAGCATGGTGATCTACCGTGTTGACCGTTTCGGGCGAGATAAAAGCGGCATTGGTGTTTTGAGGACAGGGGTAGTACAGCGCCCCATATGAGAATCAATGAAGCCAGGACCGACTCTGACATGGCCCTTGTTAGATACCCTTGCTTGAATCCTCGCGAGCACTACACAGACACCGAGATAGAGCAGGGCGGATGTGATGACGACAACAATGTTGTTGATCGTGTGCGGGACACTGTAGTACTGAAATGACAGATATTATCATCCTCCTGAATATAGATTTTCTGGATACCTGCGCATCAACCTTCCCCGGAATGAAGGGACTTGCGAAGAATGCCTGCCGAGCAGAGTTGAACAGGAACGGAGGCGTGAACAGGGCGAAGAAAAGACCGTACAGCGTCGCACCCGCAAGGATTACGATGGTGCGACTGCCCTGAAATTCTATTAATAGCACCCCGGGGATTCGATCTCGGGCCTCTAAATTTAGACAGATGCACTTTACCACAACGCTACCTACCGCTAACCTCGAAAAGCCATCGATGATTGGTGAGTTCGGCAAAGCGATTGGCGACGAGAATTAGGCAGCCCGCACACGCACCCGCCCATCCAACTGAGTAAAACGTTGCTATTGCCATCAACTTCCGAATTTGCGGTAAATTGAGAAGTGATTTTTTGGTGTAAATTCAAACTAACACATCGCCACGTCTCCAATGGTTACGAGGAGATGCGGCGCGGAGCAGAAGACGTAGCCCTAGATCACACTGTAGATGTCAGAGAAGGGGAATACCTTGAGAAGCAGGATGCCATAGACGATCGAATTGCACCCGATGGCGGACATGTCGACGAGCGCCAGCCAGAACATTATCTGAGCGGGTTCACGACATCTCAAACCAAGAACTGTGATCCAACCTTGTAGCACGAAATCCGCGTCTGCTGCCACAGCGCTAGTGCACACGGAATGTAGAGGATCTAGAGAAATGTCCTTTCGCTTGTCTTGTGAATGGATTACCTCGCAGAGCGCCCCGAACGAGAGGGAGTAGATTCCGAATGCAGTGCGTTGAACGCCGAATTGCACCGTCCACGCATCACCAGGAGGCATGTAGTCACTGACGTAGAAGTATGTAACTGATTGATTGTGGTTCATGAAAGGTTGCGATGACTATGTCTGATGTCTGAACGTCGAGATGAAGAGCTGTTTGTCACCTGCAGTTGTACTCCGGCTGTGCGAGTGTCGTCCAGGCTGGGCGAATGGCGGATGCCATCGTGGGCAAGTACGTCAGAAATTGCGGATGGACTGATGACCCATGGTTTATACCGTCTCGAACTAACTGCTAAATTGTACTTTATATTTGTGCGTGATTTAAAACCTTTTGAAGCGGTAAGGACTACGCCTTGAAATGGTTCTTTACGGACAACGACTGTAACCATCGTATACCGCAAAGGGCATGCTACAGACTAATGAGCTGCATTGTCCAGAACTCGTCTCGCGCAAAAATTGAGACATGGAGTGGGATCAATCCGCTTCTGACCCCAATAAACAACCGCGACTAAAATCCCCTCCCCCACTTCTAAATGGCGGATATTCTGGAGATCCCTTGAAGGATTATCGGAATGGAGCCAATCCTGGCACAACTTTGGCTCCACCGGAGAACTGAGTTTGGGGATAAATCGCAGTTGCGCTGTGGAACTGTTATGAGCGATCAGTGATCATCAAGGTAAGATCTCTTCTGACAACCAGTTGGCAACGTGATAGCTATACGAACATTGAACATTCGACTCTTGCGAAAGACTCCAACTCAACTCTGCAATGGGATCGACCTAGTCTGTAGTCCAATAACGTGCGGAAAGTGAACATTTCAAAAATAGTTTATTATGGACACCCGGAAAGCAAACCGGCAAAGTATGTACACGGGGGGTTTCTCCGCGAATTTCGGGAGAATAAAAAACAAAACAAGTAAATGGCAGGTTCATCGTCCTAGTGCACATGGGCGTACTTGTAGGTCTTGTCGCCCCTGGAGGCGCATTGGCGATTGATCGAGTCCTTCGATGTGATTTTCCTGAAGAAATTTACATTTTAGAAGTCCTTCGATAATGGAATGATGAGGTAGTTTGAAACAAGTCTATCTACTCCATTAATGCAGCTTGGTTGTAACTGTACCTACCTATCATAGGCGAGTCCGAAGAAGCACATGGTATCGATGAAGAACCACGTCCAGTTGGTCATCCACGAGAACTCGGTTGCGCGGTAGTCCTGAAATTTGGACTTGGTCACTTGTTTTTCCAAAATATTCATAGTGATCACAAGTTCAAAGTTGTTTTGGGGCTGTGGCTCTAGCGTCACAAGTAAATCTGACGCAGTGCTATTAGCGTCGACCCAAGCTAATCCCGTGTATTTCCGGAGATCTGAGTTGATAAGACGAGTGCGCTACACGCTATTCAACTCTTGACGATGGATCTTAGAAACGGAATCTATGAATCTTAGAAATAGAATCTACGAAATTTCACCGAACAAAACATTCATCGCTCTCTCAACCGGTGCCCTCCGTTCCTAGAGTATAGTTCCCATCAGAACGCGATAAGCAACGGTTACGATCTACAGGACAGGCACACCATTCCTGAGGTGGATGTGTGTAGGCGACAAGAGGTCACCGCTACGCTACGCCTCCCTTCCTTCCTTATCCTGAATGAGGAAACAATTCTCACGCCACTTTCACTTTCGCTCCATGATGCCATCCTCCCTCCAGGGGGGCGACCCTTGGTCGCTGATAAGCAGATGATGCTTGTCCAGTGATTTCACTTCTAATCTCTGCCCTTGCAGAGTGATGGGCTGTCAAGATTACTGTCGTTCTCACAAGACCAGCGCTAATTGGTGATATCGTATACCTGGGGGAACGTATGGTGGAAGTTGTGCATGCCCTCGCCCATCGCAGGGATGTTGGTCCACCTGAAGAAGATGTCATTCCACTTTTTCTAATCTTCTGGTAATTGAAGACTTTGGGGTATCCGAGGGGGAAAAGAAAGTAAATGTTGCATGAACGTCGAGACTTCCAAGAAGAATGATGTACTCACACAGACTGCACTGCGGTGATGCTCGCATCGTACGGCTTGTATCCCCAGGCGTGAGCAGCGGAGTTGATGAGCCTGAAGGAATTAGTTGATTTTTAGCACTCGCTATTGAATGTGGCTGTTGTCAAACATCAAAATGTGTTTTGATACTCACCACGTGACATTGAGCGTGAGGACATGACGGAAGATGGCAACGGCGTAGAAGGCCGTCCACTTGTCCTCGCCTAAACGAGAGAATAACAAGTGACATACTACGTCTTTTACTTACCCCAGAAATAGGCGGGAATGGTGGCGGGGAGAAGCCAGCAGAAGATCATCACGAGCGTGTAGTAGTGTCTAAAAAATGTTTTTGGTCATTTCGCCCAATGCAACCGTATTGGTGGTGCCATTCAAAAAGAATTCAACTCACTTCCTCTGGAAGGCAAGCACCGGGTCGGCGTAGAGGTCGCTGAGGTCCACCTTGGCTCCCATCTTCTTGAGCTCGTCGGTCTTCCTCGCAAGCAGCCATCCAACATGGGAGTAGAAGAAGCCGCGGCTGAAAATAAATGTATGCTCGGTTGGTTACGGTAGTAATGGACTATTTATTATATGATTGGTTACGGTAGGTTTGGGTAACCTTTAGGAATGCTCACCGAGAGTTGTGGGGGTCGGCTTCGGTGTCAGTCCACTTGTGGTGGCATCGGTGATCGCGAGACCATTCGATGACGTCATTCTAGAATGACGTTGTGTTATAAATTTATTTCAGGCAGAATCATTACCTCCCATGCAACGTTGCTGCACAGCATGAGGAAAATGCGAAGGGGAAGGCGAGCCTGAAGAAGTTTACTAGAGGTCACGAATTTGATTTCGTTGATAGCATTATAACAGCATTGCTTTCAATCTCTTATTGCCGAGCAATGTCTATTCTAGACTATGCTTTCGAAATGTGCATGAGGTGCTGTGTCGATTCGCAATTAACACGACACTCGAAAATATCAAACACCAACCTTGTAACTCCTGTGCGACCACAACCGATGAGCTCCAGCAGTAATACCGATCACTCCGAGCATGTGCACGACAACGACTGCAATTTTGTTTATTTTGACATTTATTATTTTGTTGATTATTTTGATGTCATTGCGAATTAAGTCTCACCCCAAAGATATGTCCTCCAATTGGCAACCGCAAAAAGGAGGTAGAGTCCGTAGAGGCCCGCAAGGTGCAAAGTTCCCATGCCGAAAATGTTCCTCCACACGATCGTCAGCTTCTTCCTTCCCTGCAAGATGTATACCGTGAAAATAGAAACCCATCAGAAACTGTTATAGTAACCAGAGAATCCTAGATGGACAACCCAAGAATAGCGTACATTCGTTGCGGCTTCGGCCTCCATGCTCTCCATGGTGTCCAGTTCGGCGGCGAGGAACTGGTCATCAGCATCCTTTTTGGCCGTCTTCGTCTGGGTCACGGTTACGGTAGTCATGATCCCTGAACGATGGGGTACGGTTATGGCAAGATCCGATGAACAAGGGGTACTGTAGGTCGGAAACAGAGTGGAGCTAGGTGATAGGAACGCCTTATCAAAAGTGAATGGAGCTCGAATGAGAGAAAATGTTTTGACTGCGGTTCTTGTATGTGAGCGGAATGGCAGCATTTCGGGGTAAACATCGGTGATTCAACAATGTTGGAGGAGAAATGTGCAAGGAGAAAGGTTGCCATGCAGAGTCCCGTCCTGTGATCCTTTTATAGTACTCGTCCATGTCGCGGACACCAGGCAGGTATTCTGTTCTTTCGTGTGCCCGATAAGCCCACCCCCCTCCCTGCCTAGAGTGATCGCATTTGCTTGGAGGCTACAAGGGAGAGATTGCAGGGATAGGAGAGAACCCAGAGAAGGCAGACAGAGCTCGACCACAGAATATGAGCAGGAGGCGGGTAGCTTCCCCCACGGAGAATCTTTGACCATGTCCAAGAACTGACGCTGGAGTGACGCAGAGCGTAGCGTAGCTCTGGGATCGCGCCACTCGCAGGGGCCACCCACCCCTTGGGTATTGAGGTCTTTTCTTCACTCTCACTGCCTGGACGCTCCTAGGCCAGCAACAGAGAGAGACAAGGAGATCGTCGGAGACAAAAGACAGCGAGAGAGCTGCTCACCTGTTTTTGAATGGTTGTTGCATAGGGGAGATGCCGGGTCAAAGTACCACACTCCTATTTCTCCCCCCTCTCAGAGTTGTTCACCTCTGTGTCACGGTGAAAGGTGCACGCTCGCATCTGTTCTGCATGTGATGAGCACGATTGAGCAGAATAGATAGGGAGACCAAGAGCTCCGTATTCCCACGCTGTCGCCCTGCTTCTCTCTGTAGATTGAAGCATGAACAAATGCGTTAATGAGAGAAGAGCATTGCAACAACATAATTTAACCCCTCTATAGTATCCCGGCTTTCTCGTTTATGGAGCGTCCGAATTACAGGATCTGCGGCTCCTGTATCTTCATAACCCTCTTCTTTGAATTCTTGCCACGACAATTGCTATTGTCTCTGGCTGGCAAAGAACACCTTCTCTAGTGAAGTCAGAACAGTCGATCAGGAACGGTGAATTATAGGACCGACGAATTAGAAGCACATTGGTGTTTGAATAGGATCACATGATGAAAGAGCTGAACGCTCGTTGATCAGCAGTGGTCCGATTGATACCGCTGCGTGTTTCGTTGATGCTCCCATGCAAGCGTGTAAACATTCAACGTGGCTTACGAACCCCTCCTCACAATGTGTATCTGCATAAACGACATGCCGTAAAAAGCAGCGAGGCTCGTGCCAGAGGTCAAAGTATCTTTTGACTCATAGGGCGTCGAATTTACGACAGGAACTCCGACCCCTGTACCCTCATCCCAGGGGAGAATGAGGCAACCGAGTTACGACACCCCTCGAAAGGGCAAAGTACCTCCCTCGTGTTGAAATGTACTCCTGTTGTGTGCCTCCCTCGCGATCACATCGCTTCCATCGTGAACAGGGAGCATTCGCATTTCCGAAGCATCATATCTCTACAGCAGTAATTCTAATGCAGGGAAAAAACCCCAGTGTTCACAGATTTTTTCGTCCCGTTGCCTTGCCTGTCATTTGTTTGACATGCGCTTGCAGATGCTACATGTTGCTAAACAATAACATCAATTGAGACCCAATTATGTACATTCTCTGATTTCCGATCGAAAATATCAGAAAATGTAACAAGTGCGAATTAGAAATTTGCGACAAAAACCTCGCAAAAATGGTAAATAGAGATGAAACGAGAAATCTGGCTAGCGACGAGGGATTCGAAGCCAGAATAAGAGTAAAAGTTGGCGGCATGGCCCAAGTGTAAGCTCCCGGCTGACTCTTTTGAGAGCCTAGGATATTCTTCTATCCAATCGGGTGCGGAGAGCTGGCTGATTGAAGCGATACCAGAGAGGAAAGAGTTGCTTGCGTGTGCCCTATTCTACCTGGATGATCAAGCTTGCGCTTGGGATTCCCTGCATCTCATATTGCAGTGATACAGAGGCTGGTCCTAACTTCGCACCTAGGAGCGACTCTCTCTCCACTGTCTCTACTTCACGAGACGGTTAGAGTAACAAGAAAGAATGGAGAGAGGACTGTAGGAATTCCGCGGAACGGAACGCAAAAGGACAAGCTTGTGTACCACCACAATAGCGGCATCGTCTCGAAATAACGAACAACTAGGACGAAGACTCCGGTCCGTTCTCGAGCTGTCACGTGTAATCAACTCTAATAAAATATTTTATTTTTAGAGAGAATGCAGTTTTAGACAATCCGGAATTACGGTGCAATCATGATAACAGAGAAAAAGTATTTGAATGCTGTACTATTACCGTTCCAAATGCGTAAAACTAAAAAACGATGTTGCCATTAGAAAATGGATTTCTCTCGCCATATTGCGGCATACTGACAATGGGGGGACTTCGCGCCCTGATACGAAACGAAGACGAGGATGTGCAATTCGAATCATTCCCACTATAGCGCAAATCGAAGCAATCCATCCAATAATCGCACCCATTCGCTTTGCCCCTTCACAGACCGTTCCCGCCATTCTCGCTCCGCCCTGAAATGCTCCTCTTTCGTCAGTCCGGTCTGCCCCGCTTGTCCCAACATGTCAGGATTCGGTCTCTTCTTATTCACCCTTGTAAACTCATCGCCCCACGATATCTCTACACAGTTCTCTCGTTTCTCTAACCGCCAGGCAACACTGGAGAGAGATCGTAGGGCGATGAGCGTACAGTCCGGATCGTTTATTCCGCCGACAATATATTCCTCACTTTTAATATTTGCTTTCAGCGATGTCTGCAAAGCGCCCCGATATTCAAGGCTTGCGAGGCGTGGCAATAATCGGTGAGTCTCCTGCTCGTTAGGCACACAACTCATCGTTCAGGCGTCGTCCTGTTCCACTTTCGACCGATCTTTTCGGAAATGGATATGTCGGAGTGGATGTGTAAGGTTTTTTTAAAGGAGGGGTAGCAACAAGATTCCATGTCTGTAAAATAGCTGGGGCCATTGGTTCTATTCTTTAAAAAAAAGGAATAGGAGCAACTTCACTGGTTACTGTCGCTATGAATATCCTGACCATACAATTTCCCTAGACTAGCTAATACTCCTTCTACAATGCTGTCCCTCGAGGCATGCTTCAGATTTTTCGCTCTCTCGGGATTTCTGATGTCTTCAATTCTGGCCCGGAATCCCGAGCTGTCCGCAGCAGTCCTATTCGACTTCTACAGTCGACGCTTCAAGCGCATCGTCCCCATCTATGCCATTGTTCTTGCAGTGCTATCGGTTGTCGGAGGCGTCATACTTGTGGAGATGTAAGCCGATGGATGGAAAGCGATCACATACCCCCTTCAGAGACTGGATCGATTTCGCCTCACAGCAGAAGTGGGCATTGCTGTTCGCGACCAACTGGAGGGACGTGTTCTTCAGTGAGCTCACGAGCGTCAATCTGGTGGCGCACACCTGGAGCCTCGCGGTGGAAATTCAGGTGCAATCTCTTGTTTCAAGTTTGCTAGAATAGTTAGAAAGAACTAATTGTAAATGAGTATAACAACTAATTGTAAGTGAGATATGACGAATATGAGAAGTCGCAAAATTGATGCAGTAGAAGGCTATCCTCGCATGTTCTTTTTCCACCCGCATCCACCACACCGATGTGACAGAACTGGGAATCGGTAGTGACTAGATAACGCAGGTAATCCCACCGATTGAGCAACACCGGTTGGGAAATGCTTGTGGGGGAACCTGGCCGTCCAAGATCCACCCTCAGGAGTCTTGGTGCTAGACCTAGACTCCTGAGCCTGGCCTTTATGAGAATTCTCACAATCACATGCCGTTGGACATTCGTGAAGACCAAGTGGATATATGTACAATTATGATCCTTGTGAAGAACCTTCCCTATTCAGTACTACATCATCGTCCCCTTTATCGTGCGTCTTCATCGCAACTTGGACACAGCTGCGGGAATTGCTCCGCACTACTCAATCGGACTCCTGACTCTCGCTTCATTTGCATCCTTCATCCTTTCCAACTATATAATTGCCTTTTCCGCGCTTCATTGCAGGTATTCAAATTCATGTTTTTGACTTTGAATCCATAGAAGAGTTGTTTTGAAGGGTATGGCAGTTTCTCGCAGGGTCGCTTGCCTGCGAATTCGCCTCGCCGCCATTGTCGAAGACATCGACAACAGGTACAACCATTATCGGAGATCCAAACAGGCGGTATTTTTGCGAATAGGTGCAAAGCTCTTTCCACAGCCTCTAACATGCCAGGAAACGAGAGAAATTTTTTAATAGAGCTCTCGCTATATTATTGTGGTGGTACCAAAGCTGTTCCTTTTACGCTCCGTTTGCAACTGCTCTCTCTCTCCACTGTTCTCTCGTTTCTCTAACCGTCCAGATAGGATAGAGAAACGAGAGAACAGTGGAGAGAGCTGGTGCAAACGGAACGCAAAAGGAATTTACGAGGTTCAGGAGCAAAAAACTCCGATAATTGAAAATCTGTGCGTAGCAGAACATTCAATTTCTCAATAATGTTCTCATCTGTTCTTTCAGAAGGAATGTCGCGACACCTCTGGATATATGAGCTCGTTCTCGTTGCTTTGATCCTTTTTCCACTGACTCACTATCACATCGGATTGAGACTTACTGTTCGTAGCTTTAAATCAGAACAGACACAACAATTGTTTGTAAGGTCATCACGCTCAGTGCTCTGCTGCTCGCGAACCCAGCCGAAGGCCGCTCTTCCATTCTGAGCAACGCGTGCAAAGGGAGTAGTAGTCCCCTTGTTGATCTACTTCTTTAGGTGCCTCGTCTATATAGGCGACATCTCCTACCTCGTGTACCTGATCCACTGGCCAGCCATCTTCTTCGCCCAGTACATCTGCGATCGGACTGTCTTGACTTGCGCAGGTTCGAAAAAATCATTGAAGTACTATCTTCGCCGTACTAAACTACGTGTAGTATTACAGTGAATCAGTGCCTTTTCAAGATAACGTTAACGGAAACCATTCAGAAACTGTTTTGTGCATCTTCATCGTTCTAACCCTCTCCATGGCCGCTCACCACACCATCGAGCAATTGTTCCCGCAATCCCTGACGGTGTCGATCGTAACAGGTCTGCTTTTGTTGAAAAAGTGATGACTGTTTGAAGTTCTTTCCTCATACGTCGTAATCGGAGCCCTGCTGTTTGCTCCGATAGCCGATGTGCTAAGGACGGCATTACCAATGCCTCCGAGCAATGTCAACGACTGGAATACTGTGGCATCCGAAAGAATCTATATGGAGGATCGCTGGCTTCCACCTGGATGCGAAAGGTCTAACACCCCCATCAGTCTAGTCAGTCTAGTCGAACATTTCCCGCCACTTCCAGGGACGAACAGGCTGCCGAATGGATCGCGCCGCTGAAAACCGACATAGAGAACCATTGCATCTTCGTAAGTTTTACCTAATATTTAAAAAAAAGAGACAAAGTCATAATCTACATGGTGCATAATACTGAGTAGTGACGAAATCCTCGGTGCGGATTATTGAAAGTGATAAATTTAGCGCGGAGAGAACGCGTCGGGCATCGACGTCTTCATTATTGGGCATACGTCTGCGCGCCTTGCGAGCTCCATCATCGAGTCTTCGCTCGCTGGACAGTACAGGACGATGAGGGTCGTTGCTCCAGAAGGTGAGTAATCTGGGGGTTGCACACAATCTATTGCTTTGTAATCAATTCTATCCAATACCTAAATTATCAGGCTGCAACTACTTGACGCGTTGGCTGGAATCGGAGAATTGCAAGGGCCACGAAAAGATCTTTCGCACAATTCTCACACACTGGAGGCCGCATCTCATTTTCGTGGTCGCACAACCGTAAGTCATTTGGGGACTGTTTGCTCTGATTTTGTCCCCTTTTTCGTTGTCAACGCATATTTGAAGGAGCCCCGACTCTGCTCCAACTCTCAAAAGCAGTGAAGCGATAACGGGGAAGATGCGGGACACCCTCGCTTTCCTGAGGTTGCCGTTTTGAGTGGATGATCTAAGAGATTGATCGATATAAAGCTAGAGTATCTTTCAGCTCCCACTCCGATCGCGTAATCGTTGACGAACCACTGCCTACGGCTGAAGGAAGGTTTGATATTACCCAGCGAAGTAGCGATGCGGAGAACATGAATTCAGGAAATGACGAGGGGGGTAACTCACAAGGGCCTAATCTTAGTTGTTTCGCCAAAATGCCCAATAAATAACGCATATCCCAGTGGCCGCATCCTTTTCATCAATGATAGCTATTACTGTAATAATAAGCAAATCGTTGCATCCTTTTGCAGGACCCACATACCGCGCTCTGTTCTGCGTCGCCTTCGCTTCGGCCTGCCACTCGAGGAGCTCAGCGAGAGATATGAAGTCGGTCTCTTTATTCTGTCCTTTTCAACCATAATATTATAGTACTTCGAGTCCCGCTACACCGTCCACATCGGACGCCTCAATTCCATGAACTTCACGAATGTTGATCGACATGTCATGGCACCTTTATTCAAGGCAGAAGATGGCCGAATATACTGGTGGGGCTTTCTCTAAATAAAAAGGTCAAAAATACGACCCGCGAAAAATGATGATCTTGTTACTATCTGAACGCCTTGGGAGAGTGATGAGTACTCGAGAATATATGCATTTAGGTACAACCGCTCATCGCTCCACTCGTATTTCATCGAATACGTGCATCTCACCACGGAAGGATACGATTTGTTGCGGCCATCGTACTACGAAATCGCTCAACGAAATCTGATGATGATCGATCGCACTGTGAAACATGCACAGTTAGCCAATGCTTTATGAGAAATTATTTTACAATCACATGTAGTAGTCTTTGCTTCTGCAGCATAACTGATCAAACTCGGTCATAGCTCGTGCGCCTGTCCCATAAGCTTAGTTCTAGTTTTCCTTACACATAACGAGCGAATAGTTGGATTGCGTACCATCAAGTCCTCAATCATAGTACCCCATGGGGCAAAACAGGACGTTGTACAGTGATGATGTGCTTGACAAGGTATTCACGAACCATTTTAGTAAATGGCGAATTGAGACACTTAAAAGTTTGTTATTGTTGTAAGTACACCTTCCCCTTTATTTTCACCCAATCAAATTCATGATTCATGAAGTGTCCCCCCACCAATAATTGGAACTCATCGTGTGGCGGCCCATATCCAGACATCTTCAGAGTTTTCAATACTGTTGGTGTGCTTTATTGTTAGACGCATTGCCTTTGCGGCTGACTTTTTTCACAAATTGCACCATAAATATTTTATTACACTGCTTCAGAATGTGAACGGAAAAAATAAAAATGTTCAACAGATGTGTCTCTCGAGAACTCCCGCACTCCTGGCACTCAAACAGAGATAGAAAAGGCTTACCGGCTCGCTTGAGGCTACATATTTCAGGCCGGTCACATTTCGTATTTACCCCCAATTATTAGCAACCGGATTTTGGGGATGATTTATCGATCTGCTGCTCGATGACGGACTCACACCAGCCCCCTTCCATTTTCCCTTGCCGATGAGTCTTTTACTCATCATTGTCAGCACCGGAGTGCGAAATGCTGCTTTGTCTCGTAAACAATCATTTTGAGGCCGGGGAATACCAATGATAGAGGTTCTACAATATTCTCAGTCACCTGCTCAGTGATCATTATAATGCTACTATTACTGTTGGAACGGCAGGTGTGACATAAGAATGTATCGGGAATGATTAGTGATATACGTACAAAGTAGTAAAAATAACTGAACACAAGCCAGACATAGAAAACATCTCCTCGAGCCCCTCCATCCTATGCATTGGTAATATTATAGTTCTCGTTGATTCCTACAAATGCACCGCTCATTGGGCCTTGTGTCCATAACATGCGGCTGCCCGATCGCGAATCGTTGGAGTTAACTGATAAACTTCACATCATCCATGCTATGCTTACCATTTCAATAAACATTCTGACGGCTTGGGTGACGCTAAAGTATTCCGATGTTTACATTAGTACCTACAAGTTCTTCCTACTAAATCTGCAGGTATTTTCTTTCAGCTCGTCGGCAAGACTTATTTTTTGCAGGGAATTGTATTCACTCTAACCATCTACAGTACTCTGTTCGCGCATCCCAACTTCTTGTTCCCAATGCCATGTGCATTTTTCGGCGGAATTCTTCACGGCACTTTGGATAGGCTCACTGGATTTGCTTCCACAACATATTTTGTGAGCTTGAGTCATTGCCTCATTTCGGATTGGTGGCTGTTTCTCCAGGTCATCCACGTTGCCCTCTTCGCAGCCAACAGCATCGCCTGCGGCTCATTATTTGCTTATCGTTACTATGTCAGCAATTTTTATCACCATTTACATCTATTAGTTTCAAAAAAGCTAGTATTGCGTTCTTCAAAACACATTATCGAGAATGAGTATGCGAAATATTAACGCCCGTAAAACAGCTTTGGCAACAGCGGCTAGACGGTAAAACGTGGTATGGCTTCGCCTTGGTCTGGGCTGGATTTCTTTTCCGCCTACTCCGGCTTTAATGACCAATTAAAAATTTCCTTCAGATTGTGGCTTCGTCGTTCGGCACGGGCCGAGCACACAACATTTTGATCGTTTCGCTCATAGCAAACTTCGTGTTGCAACACGCGGCTTCTCTCGTTTACATCAGGGTAGTGATTACTGATTCCACAAAAGAACTAGCGGATATTCAGATAGCTCAACTCCCTGATGAGAAAACGCACGACATCCTTTTGAAGGTGCACTAGCATAACGATACCCTTAATAAATGGAAACATCGATATGCAGGCTATTCCTTCGGCTTCTAATGCTTCACTTCACGGGATTGGATGCTTGAACGTCGGGATTACGCTCATGTTTGGCCACCACATTTCCTTCACGAACTTTACCGGAATCGGCCTCTTGATATTCGTAAGCATCTTATCAAAGCACAGTTCTACGTTACAATGTAACAAAGCTTTTTCTATCGTACAAAGGTTAATGAAAAGAACCGCCTGGGTGGGGGAAACGACTATGATCCGTTGAAGATCTGCCGTAACTTCATGGTCTTCCTCAGTCGTAGCTCGACATTCAGCGAACGCATGAAAGCTCACCAACGGAGAATGCTAGTCTGCCTCTTTGCTCAGGTCTTCTTACAATTATTATCGGCGTACCAAACTCTTCTTTGGCAGGCAGATGACGAGAGAAATCGTTTTTCAATGGAGAGAGAACAGTTTGGGCGGAACGCGAATTTAGAAGAGTTTGGAACTGCCATAATAGATCTACTTCTGCTTGATTTCTGATCTCTTGCAGGTCTTTACCCCGTTGACGTGCCAAATCCTCCCAAGTGCCGCACTCGTCCTTCAACTCTTTCTTCACACCGATCATTACTGTTAAGAACTGTTTCTTTGGTGTTAAGACAAATTTTCAGTGCTATCGACGATCGAAATGGAGATGCTCCACTTCCACTCCCTCGTGCACTGCATCGTTCTCCTAATGACAATGCCGCAGTATCAAAATGGCGTTGAACGCCTCTTCTGTCCTGGACGCGTGGCAAAGAAAAACTCCATAACCGTTCGATCCATTCAGTCTAATTTCACGACCCGCGTCTAGTTTTCGAACCCGCTTCGCACTGACCATTTTCTTCGGTTTTATCAACGCACGATGTATTTACTATTTTGTATGGACGATAAAAATCTACTACTATATAAAAGGCGATGTATGTCTGTGAGTAACGAAACCCACCGGCTGGCGAAGCCCACCGCCGAAGGCGGTGTGGTCCGCATGGTTGTAAATATTACACTTCTGTCTCCACATTAGGGGCGTGAATGTGAATACGAATAATTCGTCTGACTTCAGTCTGTCTCGTTTCCTATCCGGATAACGAGATAGACGATGCCTGTAATCCGAATAGTTATACGAATAGTGACTGTCTATCCGGATTTTCGCAGAGAGAATCAGTAAAACATGGTTTAACCAGCTGCTTGAGCCGAAATAAAATACTCAAATACAATTCAGAAGCTTCTAGAACCTTCCCATGAGACGTCAGAAGGGAATCGAATGTTCCAGAAGCTTCTAGAACCTTCCTCTGTGACGTCAGAAGAGAATCGAATGTTCCAGAAGCTCCCAGAACTTTCCGAACCGAATGTTCCAAAAGGTTCTGGAATGTTCCTCACCAAAGGTTCCAGAAGGTTACAGAACTTTCCTATCTGACGTCACAAAATGGGAACCGAATGTTCCAGAAGATTCAAGAATTTTCCCCTCCGACCGTCAGAAAAACGGAACCGAATGTTCCCAAGCTGATTAAAATTAATGGCAACGAATGTTTTAAATTTTTCATGCTAACCAAAATTACAGTAT
>JACMIG010002439.1:0-15315 GCA_014805385.1 Levipalatum texanum | reverse complement strand
CATACTGATAACAATTTTACAATTAGAACCTCGCAAATTGTTAGCGGAATTCACCATACGGACTCTACGCCCACCTCCCTGCGATCTCTCTCCACAGTTCTCTCGTTTCTCTGGCGGTTAGAGAAATGAGATAACTGTGGAGAGAGATCGCAGGGCGATGGGCGTACAGTCCAGACGGTTAATTCCGCCCACAATACCACTAACTTTTTCGAGATCCTGATTGTACTGAGCGACCTCGAAAATGGTCGTCTTGACGCAGAAAATGTAAATGTGGAACTGAGCAGCACTATGTCGGATGAATGAAGCCAAAAGCGAACCTGAATACAGCTAGCGACAGTCTGATGTACGACGGTGAAGAATTGGATCCATCGGAATTCGTGGTTGATTAGCTGCGAGTATGTTTTAGCTATATTTCATGGAAGAAATGGTACGAGGCTAGAGCAGTCGATGTCGATGTCTTCTATAGTGAATCCGGACTGAACGCTAACGGCGAATGCAGCGATGTAGAAAAAGTTGAATACGGCCATCTTGGTGCAGATGCTATTAGTCCGAGCAATTGAGTTCTGGCCTTCCAGAACTCCTCGACCCTGCAATTACTTTATTAAGAACATGCCCAATCATTTCAAGGTTTCCAGCGAACATTCATACCTGGTTAATGGAATGACACGACTCCATGAACATATCCAAGGCATCGGATCGACGCATGATCATTAGGCATATCTGAGCGCCGTGAACGGAGGAATGTGATTATACATAAGTACCGCTCCAAATGTATTCGACGCTGTGACGATCATCATTTCGACCGCGAATATTTTTGTCAGCGAATTCGTCTCGTAGGCGAACGAACAATGTATATTCCTGGCAATATACGCTGCTGCTGAAAAGAGGCGCCTTAGAAATGAAGACTGTTCGAAATCAACCTATGAATGCGCACCAGTACGACACCGCGGCGCTGAGACCTCGCTTTAGAAGACCAACTCGATGGTGCGATTGCTCGAGGAAGCAGAACGATTGATTCTAAATGCCTCAAGTTCTTCTAAATACGATAAAAGCCTCCTGACCCTTTCGACCGCTTGAAATGCCTTCTGAATGGGCATGCGTTCTTGCAGCTGCTCCTCGACAACCAAGCCTTCTTGCTGAATAACGAACATCGAAGCAGTTTGAACACAAAAATAGCTTACCACGCGAGTGAGCGAGAGTCGTCGTTTCATTTCGAGAAGTCTCCCGATGTCCGACAGCACAAACAGTCAAGAGCAAGCAAACAAAAGCCTTCCATTGCGAATGGAGGTAATTGTGGTGGCGTAACACAATTATTGGAGCACCCAAGAAAATGGGCACCCAAAAAGGAGCGAGCACACAATTTATCCAAATGACTTCAAGCCGCTGTCCCATTCAGTCTGCCATTTGATACGAGTGGGAACAGTCCGCGAATTGGAGCAGCATCGCAACCATGGTCATTTCGACGGAGAAGGTCTGAAGTAGCGATTAAATTTCCCCAATTCACAAGTTCTTGTGGTAACACACATTTTGTCCCACACTCGTATCCAATACAGTAACTGACTAACTCCGAGAATGAATGTTTTTGTGATGAGCGCGAAGCCCCATAGAGTGACGCCCAGTCCTGGGTTGTAAAGGTGCTGTGAAAGCGCCGTCGCAGAAAGGTGGATCTCAATGAAGGCTCTTTTCAAGTCTCCATCCAGAATGCCAACCTGGCGATCGCAGCCCATGTACTTGTGTATATTTCGTCCAAAAATCGACGCCGATCTTTGGATCTGCATTGGGTACTTAGAAATGCAAAAGTCATGCCACCTGGGAGTGCAGTTCGGCAGGAAACCATAGAATTGAACAGTAAAATATGCAGGAGATCGCTTGTCGCGGCAGGAAGATAAGTGAACCATAACTTGCGAAATCGCTAGAAAGAGGTGATTTGAGGTGCATAATTACGAATGCAAACCTTTGCATCTGAGAACCGACCACAAAGGTTCCGAAGATAATAGTCGGAAAGCTGAGGAGAATCTCGGAGAAGACAAAATGCTGAAATTTGAGTAGTTAATGTGCGCATGCTTTTCGTGTTAGAGATGAGGGGTATCATTGCTAAGGATACCTTGAAAGCTTCATCAATGAGCTTGACAGAATCGGAAATTTTGGAGCGCCATCGAATCAATTCGGTGAACTTCTGTTGAAGCTCTTCAGTATCCATCTCGTAAATCTGATTATGTGGTCTTTTGACCGAGATTTCTATGACCTGCTCAATATCGGCATTGAAATCTTGGACGTCTTCCGTGACAGACAATGTGCAGTAGCAGAATATTTGGAGCTAGTGAAAAGACGTGTGTGTATCTATCTAGGTCAACGGGAGGAAGTCATACCATTTTAGCGCTTGCTATTGATTGATAAGCCACTGTTGCAAAGTGTGTCAAGCGCAGGAAACGGTTGGAGGACTGCAAAAGAATGATCCTTCAAGAAATTACCACATCTTACGCACCGTTACATCAATATCGACATCATCCATTGAAAATCCGAACTCGAGATAAGCGAAGATGCAAAGAGCATTAATTACAATGACTACTTCCAGTATCGAAAATGCTAGCTGCACGCGTTTCATGGTGTTAGCCTCAACAAGAAGATGTTGCAGCAGCATTGTCAAGCACCTCTCTCGATCAACGATGCATTCGGATCGACAACTTGCGCAAATTTATACTCCTCTGAACCTCCAGCAATGATGCCTGAAATACAACAAATTTAAAAATCACGTGACAAACCAATATTTCACTCACGTTCACATAATTAAGCTAAACAACGTTTGCAAATACTGTTCAAGAAAAAAAAACGGAACTCACAGTCGAGATGAAGTTGAGGCAGCTTACTGCCAGCAAGTTAGACAAGCAGATTACCGAAGGGTAGTTGAAATTGCCCATAGCCAGCAACAATACTTTGTTGGCCATTAGGAAGGAAGCTGAACTGGTTACGGACGATACAAACTAATCTCACCAACGAATAACGTGAACATGGCCCAAGAAATGCATACTCTCCTGTTCCATGCGGATGTGTTGCAGTAATCGACGAATCGGAACGTGACCGTCTTATAAAGTTTTGTTGTTCTACAATGATTCCTGACGTACCTGTCGGAGCAAATCGATAATTCGATCAATTTCCGCTTCCATTTTAGTTGTGGAAGCGACGGCGAGCAAACACGATCGAGTTAGGGGAAGAATTGAATTTCAGTCAAGTCACGAGTCTCGTTATTTCCCAATGCGCCTTTGTGTCGAGGCAATGAGGTCAAGGCTCGATTTTCTAATTAACCGTCCTCGGACGATTCTCAGTCTCTGCCATGGCGAGCTATGTGCATACGCCAGACAAACACGGTGAAAAAACAGATTTTCTTCGGAATACAAACAATCGTTGAACTGCAGCACCATCGCAAACGACAGTAGGCATTACGTATATTTTCTGTAAGACAGGGAGTGTCAGTATGTAGTTTCTAACTTGTTGAGACCGGCCTACGGACGACAGAAGAAATACGACAATACGTATGCGTAGGGACCGCAAAGTGCGAAAAAAGCGTGTGGAAACCCATTTTGCGTTTTTCGGACGATTATTACTCAACCCCAGTGCACGTTTGAGATTCAATAGAGTATGGATCTTAGTAAATCGACCATGCTCTACAAGGTGCGAATACTACCGTAACCCGGTACCCGCGAGAAGGTCCCGAACGGAAAACACGAAATCGAAATCTCGGTGATTTGGTAACCCCCCCTCTTTGAAATTGTTTTTATCTTGTTCGCCATGATCGAAAACATACAAATACCAAAAATCAACCAAATCCCAGTGCGGTTTTTTGCTATGTGCGATCAAAGAACTCAACTTCCGATGCGCCCATCACTCGAATGTGCGAAAATGTTCCGAGTTTTGCATTTTTCTGAGCTGGAGTAACCTACAAGTTATAAATAGAACGCAAAGAGAGCACAATATCTTTAATTTTAAAATACTTATGATTTTTCAAAAAATGCACAAATTTCAATTTCATGTTTTTTCGAGATATCTCGAAATTTCAGAGGCCCCCCTCATCCATTTTTCGGAGTTACGATCTTTAGGGTATGAGATATTTTTAAAAAAACAAAAATAACGAAATTCCGATGTGCGGTTTTTTGTAAAACTCGTTTATATCTCCTGGCGCTCGTGAACTATTCTACGGAATCCATCGTTAACAGCCTTATTTGTTGCTCTTTCTTCCGAATTTGAACTGTTGGATGATTCTAGAATAATTGTCTTGCTAATCGCTAAAAATATGTACAAGAAAACCCTATCAAAAGCGCTACTGTGGGATTTTATTGCTAAATTCCGTAAACTTCGAATTTTGGCATTTAAAAGCTGTTTTAGCGCTATTTTTGCTGTTTTCAAATGTTATACGCCTTCTTAACAACCCATTGAACCCATTTAACAGCCAAACACGCCTTCTTAACAACCCATTGAACCCATTTAACAGCCAAAAATTTCTATGTAGAGTTTTCGAGAAAATTCTTGCTAATTACCTAGTCGAATTCTGCGAAAAACGCTCTATTTTTCCTGATGCGCAATACGGATTTCGTAAAGGTCGTTCTAGAGAGCTTACGATGCTCGATGTCTTGGAGAATTGGACACACTCCATTAGTACTGGAAAATGCGTAGATACAATTTACTTCGACTATCAGAAGGCCTTCGATACCGTGGTCCATTCCAAGCTCCTCCATAAAATGCGCATATTCAGAATCCCTGAAACCATAGTTCTCTGGGTCGAAGAGTACCTTAGTAATAGAACTTTCCAAGTAAGAGTAAACGGTTCTCTCTCCGATACACTTCCTACTAGTAGTGGCGTGCCCCAGGGCTCGGTCCTTGGGCCCCTGCTTTTCTTAATATACACATCTGAACTTCCCAGTATTGTTAGTGCCAGCGATGTGAGTATCAAAATGTACGCCGATGACCTCAAAATCTTCCGCAGCTTCTCTAAAACTGAACAGAATCCCTCCCTCCGAAACGCAATCGACAATATCTATGACTGGTCACAAGAATGGCAGCTTACCCTCTCCACCTCTAAATGTTCCGTTTTCCATATAGGCCGCACTAATCCTTCCCGACCCTATACCCTGGCAAACTCCCAATTATCCGTATCTAATGAGGTCAGGGACTTAGGCTTCATTATTGACAAGGAGCTAAAATTCTCCTCCCACGTTAAGTCCGTCTCTTTGAAAGCCACCACCTCCGCCCATTTACTTCTCCGTGCGCTAAAGACCAGAAGTATCCCTGTCGTAGTCCGCGAATACGTTATTTATATCCGCTCTATCCTAGAGAGTGGTACTGTCGCATTTAACCCCTTTCTCGAAAAAGACGTTGCCAAGCTTGAAAAGGTCCAAAATTTCTTCACCAAAAGGATTTATGCCAGATCTCAAATAAATGCGCAGCTCTCTATCCCTATCCCTGAACCTGCGACTAGGAATACAGCCCTATGTCTCGAATCTCTCGAATCGCGCAGATTAACTAGTGATATGAAAATGATGATGAGTCTAATCTTTGGCTGTCGTAAGCTCAGCGATGCAAAAGCGCACCACTTTAATATTCGAACGTCCCGTCTCAGGGGCCCTGGCTTCTCTCTTTTCATAAATGCTCCTAAAACCAACGTTCGAAAGAATAGTTTCTTTATTCGAACTTCGCGCCTTTTCAACGATAGATTCAAGGATGTTGCCCGAGTTACCATGAGTTCTGTTCCATGATCTTCACTCCTCTCCCCCATGTCTCACAATCAATCCCATCCTTACCCCCTCAAGTTCTTTCCATCACTAAACTATCTGCTAAATTCCCTGTTAATTCTTTGTTCTCCTACGATCTCATTTTTTAAACCATTTCCACGTTTCAATGCACGTGATAAATATATATATATACAAGGGATTTCATGAACTGTACACAGGTGCTGCCTTCCTTGTGAGAGCGTCAGCACCAAGAGTCAAGAGCAAGCAAACAAAGGGCTTCCATTGTGAAGGGATGTAATTGTGGAGGCGTAACGAAATTACACCCCCATGCCAAAGAGTCGAGTCGGGGAGAAGAACCCAAAACAAATTTTTATCGAAGTTACTTCAAGGGGCCGTTCCATTGAAGAACTTGGACCAATCCGCGGTCTGATTCCCTTTGGAGCAGTCTTCGAACTGTAGCAGCATCGCGACCATGGTCATTTCGACGGAGAAGGTCTGAAGTGGCAATCAAAGAATCAAATATGATAAATTACCCCGAGAATGAATCCTTTCGTGATGAGCGCGAAACCCCAAAAAGAGACGCCCAGTCCGGGATCGTGGAGGTGCTGGCAGAGAGCGGTTGCCGAGAGGTGGACCTCAACGAGGAAACTACATAACGTCTAGTCAGTTTCCAAACCTTTCGATCGCACTGCATGTACTTGTGCATGCCTCGCCCGAAAATTGAGGCCGATTTTTTAATCTAAGAAAACCATGTCATTGCACAAAAAGAAACGCCACCTGAGAGTGCAGCTCGGCCGGAAACCATAGAATTGAACAGTAAAATATGCACGAAATGGCTTGTCGAGGAATGAAGATGAATGAGCCAAAACTGGCGAAATCACTGGAAAGGGACGATTTTGGTATACAAAGATTATACAAAGAAGTCAAACCTTCGCATCTGAGCACCGATGACAAATGTTCCGAAGATAAGTGACGGAAAACTGAGAAGAACCATCGAGAAGACGAAATGCTACAGTCAGAATACATTGTGCATGTACATTTTTACACGGCATTAAGGTGATTCAGAGGCAACTACTCCGCGGTAACCGGCGAAATGGACGATCTACAGCGCTGGATTACATTGCCGCGGAGTAGTTCGCGCGTCGCCTCCGCACCATTTTATTACCTTACAATATCAACAGGCCTCTTGTTCAAAGACTGTCGATCACCATCACAATACAATGCATATGTACCTTGAAAACTCCGTCAATGATCTTGACGGAATCGGCAATTTTGGAATGCCTTCGCATAAATTCGGTGAATCTCTCGACTAAAGCTTCTGAATCCAGCTCTTCGACCTGATTAAGTTTATACTGTTTTGACGTGCCGCACTATACGACAACCTGCCCAATATCGGCGTTGAAGTTTTGAACATCTTCCTTGACTGCCAGCGTGCAGTAGCAGAATATTTGGAGCTAGTGAAAATGCAATTATCTCGGGCAGATTGATGCAATCTTACCATCTTCGCGCTTGCTATCAATTGATAAGCCACTGTCGCAAAGTGCGCAGACCGCATAAAGCGGTTGGAGGACTAAAATAATGATGATTGCTTTAAAGGAGGAATGGGGACATCATTCCGATCCGTGAAATAGCTGGGTATTCTCTGGGGCCAAACAAAACAGCATGAATAGTAACCCAATCACACGGTGATTCGTGGCGTGCAGTAGGTTCATTGATTGTGGTTTATCTCTGTACCCCAGACATTTTGCTGACCGAAATTTTGCTCCTACTCCTTCTTGAACACACGGTTACGCACCGCTACTTCATTCTCGACTTCGTCCATCGACATGCCGAATTCCAGGTAGGCGAAGATGAACAAATCACTTATTAGAATCATAACTTCCAATATCGAAAATGCTCGATGCACCCGCCTTATGGTGATTTCCTTAACAACAACATGAAATTGTAACGTCTTCCAGCACCTCTCTCAACGAACGATGAACCCGAAACGGCAACTTGCGTAGATGTCTGTTATTCTGAACCTTTAGCAACGATGCCTGAAACCAATAAATAGTACAAATACACGTTGGAGTGTTCATTCAAGAACAATAGAACTAACCGTTGAAATCAAGTTGAGGCAGCATAGTACCAGCAGATTAGACAGGCAGATTGGTGAAGGATTGCTGAGATTGCGCATAGCCAGCAAGACTACTTTGTTGGTCAATAGGAAGGACGCTGGAGTTGGTCAATAGGAAGGACGCACAATGTATTATAAACTAGTCTCACCAATTACTAGAGTAGAAACGGCCCAAGTGATGCATACTCTCCGCTTCCACGTCGTTTTGCACGAGAAGTCGACCAATCGGAACGTGGCCGTCTTTTAAGATTTTAGTTGGTTTACAATGACTCCTGACATACCTCGCGGAGCAAGTCGATAATCCGGTCAATTTCCGCGGACATTCTTGGATATTGAAGAAAGTGCGAGCAATCACGCCGTTGGACCGAATTTGAGAAAGAAATGAATGTCTGTCAGGTCTGGAGTTTCAATGATGTGCCCTTCCCGCCGGCGAGGCAATGAAGTCACGGAATTGAAACTCTTCTAATTAAATTGCCCTTAGAGAAGGGTCAAGAGCTTTTCAGAGAGCTTCGAAATTTGATTTCAACGCCCATCCGAAGGCTTTATTGAAGTCAAGAACCGAGAGTTATTCTGAATACTGCAGCAACATTGCAACGACGGTAATCATTATGGAGATGACCTGTAAGACTCTTCCCCCCCTGGGTCTCGAGGATTGGATCGAACTCTTCGTGGTAGTTTCCAAGTTTCTCTCGCCGTTGCTTGAAACATGGAAGCCATGTGACTTTGTTTTTGCCGTTTTTCTGGTCTAAATTTTGATTCTTATACATAAAAATTATGTTTTTCGTAAATCGACGAGAGTAAGGTCATGGCACGACTCGATTGGTGAAGTTGGAAAGTCTGTTTCTCCTATAATTTCAGCGGGGCCAGCGGGCAGCTACGGAAGTTATGTTTTATCAATGCAATATCAAAACATCAATTTAATTTCAATATGAGATAACGAGAAGAATAAAATCAATTTGATTTCAATGAGATAACGAGAAAAACAGATTTTTTTCCGAACACACTTGAAAATGTGCATGCGAGAAATTTTGGAATCAATTCTCGGAGTGAGGATTGATAAGTCATGTGAATCATGAGCTGGTGCTCTTGATGCCTTTGACAATAATCGTGCTGTTGGAGAACTGTTCACGAGCGATGCAGAAAAAGCGACGACGAATGGGACCGGCGACGAAAACGGTGCTTCTGTAATACACGTTACAGGGGGTCTTGGCTTTATTTGGCACGAAACAAAAAAGGGAGTTTTGGTAGCATACATTGGTGGTCCGAAAACAAAAACATCGGTAGCAATCGTGCTGAGGTTGTTGAACGTCACTGCGGTATCGAGGCCTCCCATGAGCACGAAGATACTGCAGCTGGTCTGCATTCCTCCTATTCCTTGAGAATATCAGACAGCCGCCTACGATGGAGATGATGTTGAGACATTGGCCGAGGAAGACAAAGAAAGAGAAGAAGAGAGTTGAACGAATGACCGGGCCTGGTTTATTCAGTCCGCTGCAATGGAGGGCAGCGCGAGTGAGAAGCTGCAATAATGTTATATTCAAACTTACGAAATATTGCTTTTTGGTTAATTTAAATTTCCTTTTTCTCAGGTCCACTACGAAATATTACAAACCAATAAATCATTCTAACACTGAATGCAAGACAGACGACGAGTGCTGCGACGCCATAGGAAACTTCCAGGGCCATGTAGAGATTGTAGCGCTAAAAAGAAAACAATTCTTGAAATGCCTTAAGTCTTTGGAGATTTACGTCGTTCTGAAAGAAGGCGTAGAACCCTCCGAATTCAACGAATAGTGGCTGAATAAGCAGATATGTAATCACTGAGAATATGATGGCTAGGAGGATGAGGCCCACAAAGGACAGCCAGAACCAGCGAATCCAGGACTGAAATAAGACGGTTCACAGTTATAACAATACTATCAAATACCTGACTGAAGGGAAACCGCACCGTGCACCAACTCATGGCACAAAATGTCACAGCCATCGAATTTTGGGCGTAGAAGCAGAAATAATTTAGAATGGCGTGAATTTCCCTGTGAGCAAATTTATACCGAGTCAAGACTGACTGATGATACCGAACGCCAGGATTGGTGATGAGATAGGCGTAGTATAGCCACATAGGCTGCTCACCATTAAGACGTATTATTATCCAGGAGTTGAAGAAGCTTGTGATGTTCTGGAAGGAATTGCTATTATTAAAGGCATTTTGTTACAAAGAAAACAACTAAGAATTTAAAAAGATCTTACGATTACTGCCGAGGCCATGAAGAGAAAAACGAATCGTGTCCGGAACTGCTAACGAAGGTCGAAAACGACAAGGAGAACGATGAGGTACAGAATCATCAAGGGAAGTCCAGTGAGGATTCCTAGCAAGGCAGGCCAGAGCATTCCCAGCCGACGAGGAACTGAACCACCCCCCGTCTGTATTCGAATGACCCCGGAGGATTGGCATAAATAGAACCGGCTTCTAAAGACTCCACTTGTCAATATGATAGACAACAGTAGAGTCGGATAAGGATAGGGTGTTTCGAATGAGGCACAAGAAAAGTGCGCAGGAATGCATATCGGATATTTTATTGTGCCAGTGTGAGAATTAATTTGCAGGGACTACGCATCGCGCAGCCTCGATTCCAAAAATTAAGTTGTAGCACAAACAACAGCATGGCGAGAAGGGAGTGATAATAATACCTCTGCTACGAACTCCAGCGCAATGCGACTGAGACGAGTCTGTGTCGTTGCTTTGTTTTCTTCAGGTAAGGAATGTTTCCGGTCGCGGAGTTGAAAGCAATCTTTTAAAAAGAATTTTGAAAGTTATTTTGGAGTAACAATATCCGGGTACATTATGCACACTAAGGCTGCACATTTGGCAACGAGGAAACCGCATGTTTTCATTGTTGTTGTGCCATTTCGCGAATATTCTTCATGAGGCTGCGTGAGGAAATAGCGCTGACGTGTGATGGAAAGGTCAAGTATATACCCACTTTTTGAAATATCCTCAGCATAATTACGTGATGACGGCCCTGAAATAAAGTCGAGGAGGCCACCAATGGAGACGAGGGAGACAGCGAGCCAGCCCTTGTGAGCTGCTGACATCTGGAAGGTTTCACGGAATAGCTGGGTGGAATAAATGTGTGCGATTGATCTTTTAAACCCTGAAATGGTCTCAAATATGTTTTGCAACGAAAACAACGATAAGTTGTTCAAAAACATCCGTGTAGTCTCGTACATCTCTTATGAGGTTCTGAAGTGAATTTTTGTTCCAGACAGATGTTATAGGATTGTTACAAGACGTATTGTTACGGTCTTACTATCTCAGTCAATGCCAAGAAGAGGAAAGCGAATCGTGCAAATGTTTGCAGGGGTCCAAAACGACGACGACGATAATAAGATGCAGAATCATCAACGGAGGTCCGATGAGGACGCCCAGCAAAGTAGGCTATTGTCGGCGATCCAAAAGCGTCTAATATTCCGTTCCGTACGCGACTGTTCTCTCTCCACTGTTCTCTCGTTTCTCTGGCGGTTAGAGAAACGAGAGAATAGTGGAGAGAGATCGCGCCTCGAGGTGCGAACTTTAGACGAGTTTGGATCGCCGATAATAGAGCATCCTTGATAGACGAGAAACTGAAAATCCGTCTGATGTATTCGGAAACACAAATATCACGGCCTTTACAATACTTCACCTCCAGCAAGAAACTAGTTCACAGTAGAGGCAGTCTGCGATGTCAGAGATGTGGCGACAAAACATTGCGCATTGGTTCACAATGATTCTTTATAGTACTTGCATGAGAATTCGAATTCTACGGCATCATAAGTATTTCGTAAAAATTGCGACGAGAAAGAGAGAAGCAGAGTGTGAGCAAAGCCATTGAATGAAATACGACTGACGTTCGTAGCGTCTTCGTTCGATTGACCTCTCGCTTTGCGCGTTTGCCGGCCATCGATGCGAGAGGCCGGGGATTCGATCCCGCCTCCGAACTATTAGATCACGCTGTATGATGACTCCCTGATATGTTAGACATGCTTTGACATGGTTGAGCATGTTTGAACACGTAAAACCATGTTTCATCCAACTTCGCCCAATCACATCCATACTTGGCAGGATGACTCCTTAAAGGAGGGGTTTGGGGACCTTTCGTGTCAAAATTTGGCAGCTGGCCAACGGAACAAATTGATTAATAAACCACTGACAGATAACAGTGATTCAAGCCATAGTGCACCGGGCGCGAGATCTGAGGATTTGGCAAGCTGCCAATACGGTGGCAGGTGCGAAATTTGAATTTCGCGCCTGTCCCTGTTTATCAATGAAGCGTTCTGAACGCTCTATCTAACCATAGAAAGACCTAAATGCTTAGAGTCCTATACCATTCGATAGCGCTTTTCAAGCTGTACCATCTAAACATACTCACATAGGAGACTTGAAAGGTCCCCGAACCCCTCCTTTAATATGTTTTTAAAGTCTTTATAGCGGGGGAGCGATTAAGTCATGTGAATCGAGAGCTGGCGCTCCTGATGTCTTTGACAATAATCGTGCTGTTGGAGAACCGTTCACGAGCGATGCAGAAAAAGCGACGACGAATCGGACCGGGGTAGAAAACGGTGCTTCTGTAATACACGTTACAGGGAGGGGCGTCTTGGCTTTATTTGGCACGAAACAAATAAAGGAGTTTTGGTAACATGCATTGGTGGTCCGAAAACAAAAACATCAGTTGCTATCGTGCTGAGGTTGTTGAACATCACTGCGGTATCGAGGCCTCCGACGATCACGAAGATGCTGCATCCGGCCTGAGTTACACCAGTCAAAGGAAAGATCGGATACATGGCCCACGATCGAGATGATGTTGAGACATTGGCCGAGGAACACAAAGAAAGAGAAGAAGAGAGTTGAACGAATGACCGGGCCTGGTTTATTCAGTCCGCTGGAATGGAGGGCAGCGCGAGTGAGAAGCTGCAATAATGTCATATTCAAACTTACGAAATATTGCCTTTTGGTTAATTTAAATCTCTTTTTTCTCAGGTCGTCATCCACTACGAAATATTACAAACCAAAAAATGATTTTAACACTGAATGCAAGACAGACAACGAGTGCTGCGACGCCATAGGAAACTTCCAGTGCCATGTAGAGATTGTAGCGCTAAAAAGAAAACAATTCTTGAAATGCCATAAGTCTTTGGAGATTTACATCGTTCTGAAAGAAAGCGTAGAACCCTTCAAATTCGACGAATAGTGGCTGAATAAGCAGGTATGTGATCACTGAGAATAAGATGGCTAGGAGGATGAGGCCCACAAAGGACAGCCAGAACCAGCGAATCCAGGACTGAAATGAGACTGTTCACATTTATAACAATACTATCAAATACCTGACTGAAGGGAAACCGCACCGTGCACCAACTCATGGTACAAAATGTCACAGCCATCGAATTTTGAGCGTAGAAGCAGAAATAATTTAGAATGGCGTGAATTTCCCTGTCAGCAAATTTATACCGAGTTAAGGTTGACTGATGGTACCGAACGCCAGGATTGGTGATGATGATGATGATGAGGAGATAGGCGTAGTATGGCCACACAGGCTGCTCACCATTAAGACGTATTATTATCCAGGAGTTGAAGAAGCTTGTGATGTTCTGGAAGGAATTGCTATTATTCAAGGCATTTTGTTACAAAGAAAACAACTAAGAATTTAAAAAGATCTTACGATTACTGCCGAGGCCATGAAGAGAAAAACGAATCGTGTCCGGAACTGCTTACGAAGGTCGAAAACGACAAGGAGAACGATGAGGTACAGAATCATCAAGGGAAGTCCAGTGAGGATTCATAGCAAGGCAGGCCAGAGCATCCTGAGTAAACCAGGAACTGAACCAAGTAAAGGCAATTTTTACAATGATTTTTTTTAAAGATAACGGAGCTAAATGTTTTTTTGATGGGCACAAAATGCACACTTCGGGCGGGGCTGTACATTTTTGCAACGGGGAAATCTCGTATCTGCGTTGTTAGTGTGAGAATTAATTTGCAAGAACTCCCGATACCAAAAAAATAAAAAGCATCACAAAAACCTTATCCAGAAAAGAACGGCGAGTGGGAAAATTAGCAACAACTAGGCGTTTGGTGGGCGAAAATAGGCCATTTTTAGGGCAAAACTATTATCGGGGGCCTCAACATGGCCAAAATATTATTCCATGAATATTATTATGGCTGTTTCAAAGCTCTCTTCACTTCGCACCTAGATGCGAAACTCTGCCAGCAGTAAGACGACGAGTGAAATCAATTTTAAATGGAGAGGGAACAGTTCGGGTGAAACGCAAATTTAAAAGGGTTTGGAACCGCCAAAATGCCTGCATTTAGTGCAGAAGCGATTGCGCATCTGGGATGATCCAATGACCTCGAATACGCTGCAAAACAAACGCGATGCGTTGGCGGAACGATTCAGGGACGTTGGATCATCCCAGAATCACTTCTTCACTGAACGATTTTTGGCACGTTGTGGGCTGCGATAATAGTGGCGAGCCTAGGCAGCCAGGTCTAGGCTGAGCGATGAACATACATTCTGTATATTTAATTCTGCTGGCAAATAGGAAACGAATCAACCCGTCCCAGATTGTGGATAAGAGCGAGGGGCGACGGCCATATCTACATTGCGATGTCTCTCTTCTTTTACAGAGCGCGGATGGAGGCCAAGATTGACGAGGTGACTCGAGTTGTATAATTTAGCTTCTTTTTTTAAAGATTACTCTCGGTGGCTTCTTCGCTGCATTTGTATCCGGAGTTCTGCTTTCCCTAGCTTTCGTTGTCGACGTAAGAAAGCGACGGTGAGCCAATCGATTCGACATCATTGCCTGTATTTTTAGCTCTGGTCAGTCACTGCAATGGATATCACTCTGTGTCTTCGCAAGCGGCGTTTTGTACTTTACCAAATATTGAGCCTTTATTATTCTTCATTCTTGTTATGATCGGGTTAGGGAGAAGGCGATGTGTTGCTGTAATGTGGATGTTGTTGATAGGAAGGGTGGGGTTTTCGTACACCGGACTAATCATTAGAACGAAAAAATATTTTCATCATGTCACTCCATCAGCATTCATCAAATCAGCAATCGTAAACCGCTCCAATTGACCCATATAACCCAGCCTCCCACGAACTTTAGAATAAAATTAAATATATCCGTTTCCAAAAGAGACTACTGACCTCCGTATGTTGTAATAATAGTACAGAGGAATCCCAGCCGGAGAGTTGAATTTGATGTAACGAAATGCTTTCTGCAAGTACGTGCTCGTTGTCATGTGCAATAAAATTATTGCCAGCGGAATAACCTATACGGACTATACGCTAATTTTCTCTGGCAAAATGTGCTCTTTAATAATCGGAACAAAGTTAACCCCTTGAGAATACATCGAAAATATTCCTTCTTAAAAGTTGTTACCAATGAAAGGGGGGGGCGGGGGGGCGGGGGGGGGCGGGCGCCCGCGGCGAGGCGGGGCGACGC
>JACMIG010002438.1:0-15315 GCA_014805385.1 Levipalatum texanum | reverse complement strand
GAGATATGGACGTTCAAAGTGTGGGATGCCGCCGGGATGCCGCCAAGTACGCGTCGGCGGCATCCCGCGTACTTAGCCTGCATCCCGCGGCGGCATCCCGGCGGCATCCCACACTTTGAACGTCCATATCTCCGGGAAAAATGATTTCCAAACATTTTCGTTATGTTTTTAGTACTCAGGGGGCTCTAAAGAATGTGTCCCCACCTCCAGTTTGGTCACGAAAAAAGTCGATGCAGCTCTCCTTTAACATCTCGGAATCTTGAATGACTAGTATAATTGTAAATTGCTATACATATATCGATGTTATGGATTTTTTTATCATTAAAAGTTCAGTTAAATTGCCTTTTCTTTTCCGTAATTCGACAAAACTCCGGAATACGATCTCTCAAAATGGCTGCCTCTTCACGCGTCCAATGAGACTCTCCTCCAGCTTGTTCATGATGAATTTCCACGGCATCGAATGCTGCGTCACGAGTTGCATTGCGAGGGTGGCGTCCTAAGGAATTGGATGTCAAAGATCAAAGATCACATTTTCAAACTCCCAACCTTTCCCGCCTTCCGCAGCATCGCATTCGTGCCCGGGTGGCTCGGGTAGTACTTCGTCATGTCGTAGACCTGAATTAAAATTTTTCAGATTTCCAAGAAATAGCATTTTGGCAAAGTGCCAAAATCAACTTTCAAAGTACCGAACCTTGTCCCCATAGACGATCCAGAGGTCATCGTGCGTGCAGTGCTGTTCGATCTGAAACGATTTTTGGACCGGAAGAAATGGAGGCGAATAAAACGGAACAATTAAATAGCTGGGCAAAAACCTGAGCCATCGTGAACTCCGGCAGTGCTTTCTCGTCGACTTTGCGCTTAGCTTCTGACATGGCTGAAAAGGGAAAGGTTCCAAACACTTTCGCTAATGAGACCTATCGCGCAGATAATGATACACGAGTGGTATCCCACAGTGAGCTCAGTAGACTGCTACCAGCCGTCTGGGGGTCTGGCTTTAGGCACACTCCTGCCCTCTCTCCTCCCCCTCCCACCCCCCTCCCCCTCCTCCTCTCCCTCTCCCATCTTCAAATGTGTCGATTGCCACGGGGAGTCCTAATGGATTCAAGTTGACTCATCGCGTTCGCGTGAATGCATTAGCATCCTTCCAGAAGGAGTATCTAGATAATCAGGGAAAGGGGTTCAAGAGATCGACAAGGACGAGACGGCATTAACCATTTAGTATGAATACGAAAATGTGCAAAAGGTCAGCGGGTTCAAGGAAGCAAAAAGACAGAATATGCAATTTCGTCGAGACATGAACCTGCCAAATGGTCCACGAAATGTTTCTTGGTTCAAGAGACCGATAAGACTGAATTAGCGAGTTTGGATCGATGAAAAATATCCAAACTACGATTTGAATAAATTTGACAGGGAATGTTCTCGAAAACGAATTCCAGACAAAATCAATTTTTGAAGCTCATTCAAAATCAATGAGTCGTCTATTTCGCTTCATCCCGTCAGTCTTCACGTCGTCTCGTCTGCTTGGCTGTCGGCTGCTTTGGGTGAGTTTAACTTCAACAAAAATAGAAGTCCCTTCTAGAATCCCATGGAAAGATTTCCCCTTAGCGCGTGCAACTAGAAAGATTTTTGTTTCTCTTGTCACATCTTGTGATTTTTAAACGATTTTTCTTTGGAGACAAGAATTGCAAGAGATAGTGAAGAAAGTTCATCCCGCCTTTCTCCTCCCTTCCCTCCCCTCATTGGTCTTTGATCCCTCCGTCCCTCAGATCGCCATAAAACCATGCATTGCGTTCGTTCCGGGAGAAAGCCTCGCACCTCGCGTCCCTCCAGGTAGATTCTTGATCTTTGATGTTTGATCTACCGCTCTCCAGGTCCTCCTCCTCCAGCCGCTCTTCCTCCTCCGTCGGAGCTCTGATCAGCCGAGTTCGCGTCGTTTCGAAAGGCGACGAGGTCTTTGGCATCGTGCCAAGAATCAACGTGCCAACTTATTTCCAGACCCTCATTCCCCTGGATGCCGCCAACTCGCCGGCGCGATCGCAGCACAACGGAACGGATGGATCGTCCGTTAATTGCTGGATTCCGTAGAATGAGAAGGCGGAATTTACGGATTCCGTAAATTAACTATTTTACGGAATGCGCCATTTTCAGGCAGTACCTGGACGATATTGCACTGCTGCGTCGCGGGATTATCGATCGCGACACGCCCCGCCATCCCTTCCACAGGAACGACGACCCGCATGCCAAGGACGCTGCCTCCCGCGCCAATCAGCTGGCCCACCAGGGGTACGGTATCCGTGAATTACTGAATCCGCGTTTTATAATCTCTTTTGCGGAACGCACGTTTTTATATGCATTTTACGGAATCCGTCGTTTAGATTTCTAATCCACGGATTCCGTCCAATTTGCAGTCCGATCTCGCTGGTGGAGCTGGAGACGCGCGGACTGCTGCTGCCGAACGGCGCCATGGTCTACTCTCTGAAGGCGGCGCGCGCCCAGATGTACGGTAGCCGCGACGCGTCGCGTTGCGGTCGCGTCGCGGTCGCGTCAGAACCGGATCAATGGCAGGTCGCCTCGCCCCGCCGCCCCCTCGGCATCGTCGAGCTCCGTGGCTTCTACGGTCACGAGCATGATCGAGTCGCTCCAGGTTTTTTTAATCGTTGATCTTTGATCTTCAATGTTCCGTTCAGAGCAAAGTTGTCACGGACAATAAGACGAGCGCTATCGGCAATGGATATACGCTGAAGAAGCAGAAAACGGCGGATGGAGGAAAGAGGTCAAGGATCAAAGTAGATCATCAATTATCGATCGATTCCAGGACCATTCTGGAGTCTCCGCGCGGCACGAGCCTCTTCGTCGAACGCGGCCCCAAGAGCGTCGTCATCATGACTTGGGGCAATTGAAGAGTTCAGAATGCCCAAAGCTACCGTACCTTAGGCCTTACGGTCTTCCCTTCTCCCTTGTCGCGTGTGCACTGAATAAAGCTGTGCGATTTCATGGAAGCAATTGCGAATAATATGCAAGACAAACAAACAGAATAAAATGCGCCGATTAAAAAACATTGCCTGACAATTGAGATCAATCATCAATACAAATACTACGAAATTTCGGGATTAAGATCTTGAATAAAATAATCGCATAACTGATAAAATAAAGGTTAGATAAAAAAGCACACTTCAAGATCAACTAACGAATAACAAGATAGATGTCGATTTTCAAAGATCAAAGATCAATTGCGCCGACGCTTGACGAGGCAGGTGTACTCCTGGGGGACGCTGGTCATGCCCATCGTGCGATGGAGAGAGGGAAGCGCGCGGTCTGTGAAGATCAAAGTTCAAAGATCGTAGACCAAAACAATTCCGTACCTCCCTCGCTGAATTCGTAGTGCTGCACGAGCGTCGTGAAGATGAGGAAGAGTTCCATCTGCGAAATAATCGATAAAAAATATAATCAATAAATCGCTAAATCGATAAATGTCATTGTTACCTTGGCCAGATTCTCGCCGAGGCACGCACGCTTCCCCAGGCCAAAGGGAGCAAAGAAGGCGGGCGGGGCGAAGGCTCCGTTGACCGAGAGAAATCTGGAAATCCGCAAAATACTGTCTATCCGTTAACTAGATTTCTCTCCAGAATTTCACAGACTCCATGTAGTCTATTTCACGGACCTCTCGGGATCGAAATCCTCGGAATCCGGTCCCCAGAGCTCCTCGTCGTGGTGCACTGCACCAATGGCTGGCATGACGTCCGTGCCCTCGTCCAGGGCAAAGTGACCCGCGGACGTGCGCCGTGAGGTACTGTAACTTTGGGCATTGTTATTTGGTCAAGAGGTATTGTCGATTTGGGTATTTTGAAATCCATGGGGATACTGTAGTTTTGAGCATTGAATCTCAAGCTGACCAATGCGGTATGTTCCACGGCAGCACATTAGCGATGCGCTGCAATTCAGCGATGACAGCGCAAGTGTACGGCATTCGATCTCTGAAAATTAGGGGATTCCGTGAATGAGTAATCCGTAAATTAGGGATCCTTAAATTGCGTATTCCCTAATGTCCGGATACCGGCAATTCGACGGATACCTGTCCGCGAAGGCGACCCTCGAGTCGCCAAGCTTGTTGTCAATTTCATCGAACATCTTCGACTGCACGAACGGTGCACGGATGAGATAGATTATTCCTGCAAATAGTGGTTCGCTAAATGCAGTAAGTACCGACTTTAAATTTCGCTAAACGCACTAATAATAAAGAGATACCCCATCTTATCGTAGTTACAGTCGTCTCCATCCCGCCGGTCCAGAGGTCGCCCGCGTTCAGGGCCAGCGTCAAGCGGCTGGGAATTGATTAATTTATTCATTAATTATCGGTTTATCGATTGATTACTTGAAGTGAGGATTGTGCGGATGTGCCCTCTGCTCGCGTAGATAAGCATCCATAAAGTCGCGCGGTGGACCATCCAGCGAGAGATACCGAGAATGGGCGTCGATCTACAATTGGAGATGGAATTTAAAGGAAGCCTTGGACTGTGAAGAACTTCTTGGCAAAATGCCAGCCTTATAGACTGCATTTGTCCATATTATTATTTAGACTAGAATTTTGCCAAGAAGTTCTTCACAGTCCTTCTTTACTTTTTGTCTGCATCGGAACCTGATCGAGGAAGAATTGCTGTAGTGCCATTCCATTTCGGCGATAGCGATAGTAGGCAGGGAGGAAGGGAGCGAGCCAGGGGAACGAATCAGCGACGAGGAGAGAGACGGATTGGACCTGTAGAGATCGGAGATCAAAGATCAATAGCCAAAAGTTAAAATATCAAAATATAGTCCCTGTGCCAGAGTCGAATCGATGAGTTCCTTGAAGTGCGCGAATTCTGCATCGCCGTAATTGTAGACCTCAAAGATCAAAGGTCATCGATCAGAGATCAAATATCAGATATCGATTTTTTCACACCTTTCCAAGAACGAGGTCGTGGATAATATTGCCGATGCAGAAGGCCAGCGGATGATGCGGGTTGATGTATCCCTCAAAGCTCAAAGGTCAAAATGGTCATAGATCTCATATAAAATATCAAAGTTCAAGATCAAACTACAAAGTTTAGAGAACAAAGATCAAAGTTCAAAGACCTCCTCGAGGATCGCGCTCTTGTTGACGAGGTTGCTCGAGACGATCTCCGTTTCGAACTGTTCCAGAAGTTGATCGAGGTGAAAGTTGATTTTGGTTTCCATTTCGCCTGAAGGAGCGCCGCCTTTATTTTACTTGTATAGTTATTTTTAAAAATCAATAAATTGTCGACCTTTCCCGAATCCGAAGGTTTTCAGGGTACGCAGGGCGAATTGACGTTGGGTCTGCCATCTGGATAGGGATCAAACTTCAAAGATAAAAGATCAAATATTCAGAGATTAAATAATCAGAGATCAAAGATCAAAGATCAGATTGCCGACCTCTTCCCGCTCGACAGGATGATCCCGTCACCCTCGTGGTGCGCCCCAGTGAACAGGCGATACAGGAAGGATGAAGGGCGCGCGGCGAACGCGTCCGCTGCAAGGTGGCATAATGATCGAAGGAGCCGAAGTGTAGTTTGTAGTCCACGGTTCGATCCCGCTCGATTGCGCAATCTCTTTTGCCTACCGCGCATTGCGCAGGAGGCGGCTAATTTTCGTGGGGAAGTCTGGAGATGGAAGAAAGCCGCATAGGCAGAGGAATATGGGAGCAGAGACTGAAGATCAAAAAAGATCAAAGTTACCGTACCCTCTCCAACGAGAGCTTGTTCCAGCGCAGCATATTCGGCGATGACGACGATCGGCTTTGGTGTCCAGATGGTGAAGACCGGACCGTATCTGCAATATGGTGAGGTGTAATAAACGGCGTCGTACAGAAATACAGTAAACCTACGACGACGTTTACTACACCACACCCCTTACATCTTCTTCCATTTCAGCAGCGTCCGATGCGGGTTGGCGAGGTCAATCTGAAAAGAAAATCGGGTTACAGTATTTATCGGGTTCACCAAAAACGGTATATCAACGGGGTTACTGTATTTACCTGCGGGAAGTTGCCGACGAGTGGCCACGGCATGGGGCCGGGCGGAAGGCCACGCCGCTTCCACCACGTGTGATACAGGATGAAAAGGATGAAGAGGAGGGCGAGTTGAGCGAGGGTCATGGCTTGTACTGCAAATGGATTTCCGATCCCTGAACCAGATATTGTCGGGCGCCAAAAAAACTAAACTATCGATCGGAGCGGGCAAACGTTAATCGTCCTATATCTCAGTATTCAGACGAAATTCATGCTCACCATCTTTCAAACGCCGGTTGGAAAGCATGAGCAGGCTACGCTCAAATCAAATTCATTCGTGAGAAGAAGGTTCCCTAATACAAAGTGGTCGCAAAACACGGCAATTTTGCCTATCCACTAAACACCGTAAGTCCGTAAGCTCCGCTACCTTCAGATATTCTTGCCGCCCCAGGAGTAGACTCTTTCTTCGTAGTAATCGTCGACTGGCTCAGAGGTGTTCAGTGGGGTCTGTCTGCACAGAGTGGCGTTGCACTTGGAGCAGTTGACAGCTTTGCCCTGAAGAAAGGGTCGCTGATCTTTGATCTACCAAAATTTTGATTTTTGAACCCTTACCGATTGCGCGACCTCGAGAAGTCGATCGGTCTCGAACTTGCACAGATGGACTGTGGCGATGAATGAGAAGATGGAGAAGATCAGGACGGCGTTGAAGATGACAAGCTTGATGATGTGGCGGCGCATCCACGAAGCGGACCCTTGGTCTAAAGATGAAGTATTTCCGAAGTTCCAAGGGACTCTAATTTATAATTAAGAAAGTTTCGTTGTCTGTGTGCGAACAGGGAAGTAGAAAGCATTTATCCTACGACATTTTACTATAATCAATTCAAGATACAGTAACCTACCAATGGAAAACCGCTAGGCCAACCCTAGGAGCCAACGAAATAAAGAGAAGAGAGGGAGCATCCTGGCATAAATAGTGCTGAGAATGCGCAGCGCACTGCGCGAGTGGATAATTTTCGTGCGAAAATCGCCGTCGACATTCGGCAGGAACAATGAACGATCACATTTTGCTGTAGAAGTTTAGAAAAATTTGATGGTCAAGTGTGCACACGAAGTTCCCCATTTTATTACTGTACAAAAGAGTTGTGATCCAAGATGTTCGATCAATATATTACGGAGGTTTGTCAATGCCTGGAAGGAAAAGGGCTGAAGGGGAAGGAGGGAAGGCTGCCGATGTTTCCGATCTGGGAGAGAACGAAAACAAAGTTGCAATGATCAATGGATCAAACCGACAAACAGTGCCGATTTTTCTGAGCTGTTCATTTCCATGATTTCATTTGCATTAATTTTTGACGAACGGATATCGATCATGTCTCGAAAAATTGAGCTGTCTGGCAAAATGTCTCATTGTTATCGTCTGATTTTAGCGAGTGAAGTCGCTTTTCCTCCTCCTCCTCCTCAACTGTTCATCAAATGGCGCATCAGGCTAGGAGGAAGACGCATCCCAGCAGGTATGATCTTTGATCTTTAAAGGAGGGGTTCGGGGACCTTCGGTGTCGAAATTTGGCAACTTGCCAACAGAACATATTCACTAATTAATCACTGACAGATAACAATTGCACAACTCATTGTGCACAAGGTACGTGATCTGAGGATTTGGCAAGCTGCCAATATTGTAGCAGGTGCGAAATTTGAATTTCGCGCCGTCCCTGTTTCTCAGGGTAGCCTTTCTGAACGCTGTATCTCACCATAGAAACGTCCAAATTCTTAGTGTCATATACCATTCGATAGAGTTTTTCAAGCTCTACCACCTGAACATAGTCGCTTATGAGACTCGGAAGGTCCCCGAACCCCTCCTTTAATTACTGACATTTGATCCCTCGTCCAGGGCCCCTCAGCCGCGTCCGGCAGGAGGTCGTGTCCGCCTGGTCTCGCAGCTACACGAGGTATACGGTAGAAGTTGGCAAGGTGCCAATAAAATATTTTGCAGGGAGCCATTGTTGGTGACGGCACCGTCGCAGACATGGCATCGTATCGCGTCTACGACGAAACATCTCCGTCCGTAAAATATATTTCGCGGAATCCGCAAAATCTCAAAACCGCTACAAGGATTCCGCAAAATCTCGAATCTGCCTAATTCACGGAAACGACCGCTAAATGCAGGAAGTGCTACCTGGACGACATTGCACTGCTGCGTCGCGGGATTATCGATCGGTCCGCCCCCATGCACCCCTTCCTCCGCAACAACGACCCAACGGCACTCGATGCTGCGGCGAGGGCCAACGACATGCCCTATGTCGGGTCAGTGAAATAGACGGCGTCCGTAATTTACGGAATCTGTAAATTACACTGCGGAATTCCCATTTACTGAATCATCAAATTTCATATTACGGAATCTGTCAATTTCATATCACGATTCCTAATTCACGGACCTCCAGGCCCATATCGCTGGCCGAGCTGGAGACGCGCGGACTCGCGCTGCAGGATGGCAGCGTCATCTACTCCATTCACGGAGGGAAGCAGTAAGTGTCGGGGGGATGACCGCGATGCGTCGCGGAGGAACGCGTTGCGGTCAGAATCATCTGACCAATCACAGGACGCGCCCTGTCCACTCTGCCTCATCGGCGTCCGTGGCTTCTTCGTCGATCGCGAACTACGTCGAGTCGCTCCAGAAGGTTCGAACTTTGTCCTTTGTAGTTTGATCCTTGACCTTCCAGCAGTGCAAAATTCTTTCGGGCGGCGAAAAGCGTACGCTCAGCGACGGATCGGTGCTGACACAGCATCCGACTGCGAATGGAGGGAAGAGGTGAGGGAAGGAGATGGTAGATCAAAAATCAGTTCTACACACAACTCTTTTTTTCTACTTTGAAAGCAGTCAAGTTGGGGGAGATTTCAGACTTTGAAAATGTCGGAGAATAAATACTAGATCTCAAAGATAAAAATAAACGTAGATCAAAAATCAAAGATTATCGATCGATTGCAGGGTCGTCGTTGAGTCTTCCGGCGGTGAGCAGCTCTTCTTCCAACGCGGCCCCACGACTCTGACCATTATTACGCATCACTGAAGGGGAGCGGAGCAAGAAACTTCGATGCCTCAAACCAATGTCGGGCCCTTGACGCATAAAACTGTGCATGTTCTTTCTGCTTCTTGATCAGCGGTTATCTTGCTTTGACTTTTTTTGACTCTCTTCACCAGATGGGCTCTGATTCATGACCATTTCTTAATTAGTATTCGTCAGCAGTTCCCCGCTAAATAACCAACGGGGACTAGGGCCGGACAATTCGATATATTGATCGGACGGAGAATCTTCAAGCAGAGGGAGCGGTCGTGGTTGGAGCCTGTAAAGATCAAAGATCATTGTTCGGGTTCTCGCTGCTAACCCCAGTAGTAGCCGGTGTTCCCGTTGTCGATGGATTGCCGAGCACGGGAAGTTTTGTCAAGGCCATCGCCCCTCCCCTCCCCCTTTTCTCTTTCTTCTCTTCAGCACCATACTGGTAGCAAAATGGCGGTATATCGCCGCATTTTCCCACGATAGCGTGGGAATTAGAACGCTTACAATTAGGGTTCTTGACAATAATAGCCACTTCGCACCTTCCCACTATTCATAGTTCGCGCCGTCGTACAGTATGATTGTGGCCACTTGCTCTCTTTACCGAGAGCGCGAGAATATTCTTCAGTCTTCATCATTTCTCCACCAGGGTCACGTGACCTCTTCGTGTTGACTCGAACTGTATTTATCCTTCCCTGCCCAATCGTATCATAAATCCCCTTCACTCATCATCCTTTCGACTCTTCACATCGTAATTGAATCTTGGGATGACAGAAGAGGCGGTTTATTGCTGTGATAAGCCTCTGATTCCTACGTCATTGGGGCCTTCGCGTTCTTCCAAAGTGAATTCCCGTACCTTACCGCGTGCTTTCCGGGGTCTCGGAATTCATGACAGCGTTGAATCGGCGGCTAGGAAAGCAGCCATGGTAGATAAATAGCGATCATTCGCGACGCCATTTCCTTCCTCCAGTCTCATCTGGGGGATCTTTAGGTACACGGCGAAGAGGGACAACCCTCCCGATTCATTCTTCCCATCCAAGCCATGCTGCTGTGTCCCCTTCCGGTTTTTGTCGTGATTCATGTTCCCAATCGATACTCTCACGTAGCCACAATCATACTGTAAGGGGGCGCGAAATATGAATAGTAGGAAGTTGCGAAGTGGCTATTACACGGACGCGCTAAGTCGCAAGCAACCACGCCTACGTTTCATTTGGGTCCCTCGGCTTTTCCCCCACCCGGCTATGGTTGCCCCGTATTCGTACTCGTGCTTTACTCACTAATTGCGCTTTCATGCTCTCGATGCGTGCTATTTCGTAGCAAACCTTTCTTGTTGCAGGACTCATACATAGTCCACTATCTACATACCGTCCGCTATAGAGAAGACTATGGAAGCACCTCGGCGCGTTCGTCACGAACCACAAGACAACACAACTACTCCGGTTCCCTACGGATGTAAGGAACGAGTTCATCGAGGCCTTAGTGAGTTATTAAACTTCATCATAGGATGCTAATATTAAATTTAACGTAAAACATTGCTATGATTTCAGGCTCGACCTACAGATGCACTCGTCAACGCCAAGAGTCTCGCCTAGCTCGCAGTCATTTCAGCACAGCTGAAATATACAAGTGCAGCAAGTGCTCAAAATGTTTTACTGAAACCGTAGGTAAAGCACATCTTAAAGGCTGCTCACCGGGAGCTGAAATAGAAATCAGCGACGATTGTATCATTGCATAACCCAATAGTCGTTTCATTTTCATTTCAATTGTTCCATTACATGCTTTGAAATTGTCGCATGCATAAAGCTTCATCCTAAATCAAATCGTTATTCGATGCCGAATCTAAATCGTTCTTAATCGATGTTATCTATACACCTACCGTCTCAGGAGTCTTATGCTGCTCCTTCCGTTCCAGTTGTCCGTTACTGGCTCGGTTCTCAAACTATGATTGCCGACTCTTTGAGGCTCGAGAATCTCAAACAATGCAGTAATTGAATCTCGAGTCTCAAACAATGTTGTCGACAGTAGGGTTGTGTATTAGTAAGTATTCGTCCGAGGTAATGTCATGTCTGATTTTTCTGACCATTTTAATCATTATTATTTTCTTTATTAGTATTTGTCAGCAATCCCCCGCTAAATAACCAACGGGGACTAGGGCCGGACAATTCGGTATATTGATCGGACGGAGAATCTTCAAGCAGAGGGAGCGGTCGTCGTTGGAGCCTTTAAAGATCAAAGATCAGTGATCGGGTCCTCGCTGCTAACCCCAGTAGTGGCCGGTACTCCCGTTGTCGATGGGCTGCCGAGCACGGGAAGTTTGTCAAGGCCAGGAAGGGGAAGGGCGGAAGGGAAGGAGGGAAGGCTGCCGAGGTTACCGAGCTGAGGGAGATTAAAGATTAAAGATCAAACTCAAAAATCGAAGAACAAGCGCCAAAGATCAAAGATCAAACCGGCACAGCCCCGTCGATCAGTTTGGCCAGTCCGGCGGCGACCTCGCTGAAGGGCGGAATGACGCCGAGGATCTTGCCGTCCTTGACCTGAAGAGTGCGGGCGACGTTTTGACACACGATCAATTGAGAACTGTTGTCATCGTGGTGCACCCACACCACGTCTCAAATGGACCTCACCAGAATGGGTCCAACGCCGGGGATCCCGGAGAAGATGACGAGGATGGGATCGGTGAGACCGCTCACGGCGCCTGTTGAATATTTTGGTATTTTTGTTAAATTTTTTGATTTATTGATTTATCGTTTATTCGATTAAGAACCATACTTCCGATGCCCCCGAGAAGTCCTGCCGCGAGTCCCGGTTTGGCAGTAGTCGTGGCGTTCTGAAGGGAATAGATCAAAGATCAAAGGTCAAAGACCAGAGTTCAACTGACCGTCGGTGCTGCCATCGAAGTGGCGATGAGCGAAGATGCGAGGACCAAAGCGAGGGCGAGGCGGTTCATCTTGAGAGAAGAGGAGGAGTGGGCGATGCCCCAGAGGCATTCACCGGCCTTTTTATAGTACTTTTCTGCTCTATCGAAGATACATCCTGACCTCGACAAAACATCATGCAGATGCGAGAGACGCAGAGAAGAACTGCATATTTTCTGCAGCAAATTTGCATGATCGCGCGCCATGGCGACTATACGAAATGTTTGTTGTTTTTTCGACACAGCAAGACAGTAATTTATTCGCAGTGCACTCGTGCCAACAAATCAAAACAGAACACAATAGTTGCAATGGTTTTTTTTACACCAGGCGGACACCGCCGCCTTCGGCGGCGGGGGCCGGACCAGTGGCTGTCCAAACGGTTTAAAGGAGGACTGGCTCAAATTTCTTGGCATCTTGCCACATGTAGATTGGCATTGTGCCAAGAGGTTTAAGTCAGTCTTTCCTCGCTGAGCGTATTCCTAACGGTTTTATAGTAGCTTTTTGTTATGCGCTGGCATACCTCGTATCCTGGTTCCGTCTCCGTCCCTCCTTTATCTATGCTAGTCTCAGGCGATGTCTGGGTTTTTGCGCCGTCAATTCCTCCATTAACTTCCTGAAGAAAGACTCATTTCCGAACTCAACTCCAGACAAATCCAATAAACCTAGGCGTTTTTTCTGAGGGTAGTACCTTTCCCAGTACCTTGGTTGTGTGCAGCATTATGACAGCATGCAAAAGGGACGACAGAAAAGCGAGGACCATCATGGAAGTAGAAAACATCCAGAGCGAGGCTTCTTCTTCTTCTTCTTCTTCTCCTTTTCCCCGCTTTCTCTAAATGCCCACGGATTTGTACAGTGGATCTAGTTGCCTAGAAACTACGAGGGAATACAACGAACTGAGAGATCTGAGAAGCAAAGAATGAAAGACAGAAGAGTTGGAGGCTTGGAAAAAAGGGAAGGATGCACGTCGAGCTTTGTGTTTCGCCGAATCCTTCCCTTTTTCAGTCAAGCGAATCGCGACCGTTTTATGCCGGGAGGAAGGAACGTTTCTCGTCCTATGACGCAAGCCGTCGAGAGTGGTCTTTGAATAATTTGATTTTAAAGAGTAAATTAATTTAAGCTAAAATCAGGTCCAGCGAGCGCTGCGAGCAGGGCTTGATCGTACAGTTCGCAGAAAATAAGTGCCTCTTTCTACACGAACACACTCTCAACGGCGACGCAACATGGTCCCTGCTTTAGCTATAGGCCGGTTCCTCATCCTTTCCAAACAAACAGATGGCGAGATAAACGATAAATGGCTCTGGTGCGCACCCAAGTTGATTTCAAGTTGAGAAAAAGTTGATGAAGCTATTTTGGATGTCAACTTGATTGCAAAACACATCCCATGTTGGTATCAAGCCATTTTCACGTTGATTCCCCGAAACTAGGAAAAAAACAGATGTTTCACGTTGATTTTTTGCGAATCGTCGAAAATCAACTTAAAATAACAAAAATACGAAAAATAGAGTTTGTTCTGATCGGATGTGAAACGATTGGAGGAGTAGTTCTCTTTTCACTGTTAGCTCGAATCAGTTATGTGTCACAATGATTAGGCTCCTTCTCGAGGCTGATCTCTCTGTTTGTTGTTTTTTCGATACAGCAAGCAAGTAATTTATTCGAGAAGAACCCGTGTCAATAACGCAGTAAATTTCGAAAATTCGTAGCTAGTTCACTGAATTTTTGAACCGTGCCCGACGATCTGGTAGTGCGAGGTTCTGAAATTAGTCAAATTAACTGTTATGACAATGTTAAAAAAATATATTAAAGTTCGATCAAGAACGCGAGCAAAAGTATTGCTTAAATGCGCAGCTTCAATCATTTTCTTCACTATTCATGTCTATCAGAATATTTCGTCGGGAGGTTCGTGGGAGTCTGTCAAGCCAAAGTGAAATTCTGTTTATTAAAAAAACTCACATGAGTGGATTGTACCCGTATACTCCTTCGATGAATTGAAGGCATTTCGTGCGCTCTGCTAGATAGCCAGATGCTGTCGAAAGGCCTTTACCTCTGCCGTAGCTGGAGTTGAAGTTCAGATATTTAGGTTAAGATCAAAGATCAAATTCACTTGAGTGCCGCTTCGCAATCTTCATGGCTCCTTTTCGCGTGTGGTGTGCGATGAGATAATTCATCGCTAGATCTTCACAGTTTCGGTGCTACAAATAAGTACATATTATGGACAGGGACTGTGGAAAAGCAGCCGATCGATTCTAAAACTACTCCGCTCTTTTTCTTATTGTGCACAACCCACGGGTGCCAATATTTTTCCGATCTTTCAATACGTAGCGCCAGTTTGATAGACTAGTTGCTGGCAGGAGCAGGATTGTTCCACCGAAGTAACGCAAACTTCACATTACAATAGTAATGTTGCTCAATATTGTGGTATTGCCAGTAGTGTTCCTTTTGCGTTCGGTTTACACCTGCTCTCTCTCCACTGTTTTCTCGTTTCTCTAACCGCCCAGATAGGTTAGAGAAACGAGAGAACAGTGGAGAGAGAGCAGGTGCAAACGGATAGCAAAAGGAACAGCTTTGGCGAAACCACAATACAACTGTGTTTCCAAAAATACCCCCGTTTGTCATGCTCGAAATCATAATTTTCCTGGATTACCCCCCGGACCTTCTCGACATAATCGCGGATGATCGCCGGCATTCGATGCATGTATTCGTAGAGGTAGTTCCGATGGAGAAACGCGTAGCCGGTAAGTCCAAATTCATGGGCTTCCGAGTTTGCCCAGTCGTACCGCGCTTCTTTCGGCTGTCCTTCCATAGGTCCCTCAAATATCAAATATTGTCAATTGCCACATCTTGTCCTCTTCCGGTTCCGCCGTTGCGACATTTCAGACTCTTATATCACCGCAAATAGTAAAATTATGGCTGATTTCATCTATTCTTCTGTTGGAATCCATAATCAAATTGTGCACAAAATGGTTAGTCAAAAAGCGCGTTCCTCTGAAGACATTGCTTGCATCCTTCTCCTCGCAACAAACGAAACGATCCGTTCCCTCTCTTCCTGCCAAGCTCTGCAAATTTTCAATTTGATTTTTTGATCTTTGATCTCTTTGCTTTATTTTTAGCGAGATGCCCCACGAAATTGCTACAAAAGAAGTTGGAATCTCCGCGGAGAAAAGATATATTTTCGGCGATCCAAATGCGACGAACATTCCGTTCCGTAGGCGACTGTTCTCTCTCTATGGAAAAGAGGGGGGGGGGGGGGTGGGGGGCGGATGCGACCCGTTAAACCCCAATGGAAGGAGTAGCGTGTTGATAGCGGCGAATAATAGTGGGGGGGGTTTTTTTGAAGATGTTTCATATTTTTATG
>JACMIG010002437.1:0-15316 GCA_014805385.1 Levipalatum texanum | reverse complement strand
TGTTGAGCTTGAAGGAGCCGGCTCCAGGTATTCTTGCCTCCGTGGCAACAATGATGTCCCAGTTGATCTTGTCGAGAGTCTGTTCTAATTGTTGGCGGGCGGGCGTTGAGAGAGTCCGAGTGTTCATGGTACCTAGGTAGAGGAGGGCGACCATTAGGGTAGGATACATCCACGCGTTCCAAGGCGTTTATCGTGGAGGGCTTCTCGGTGGAGTCGGAGATGGAAGGGGCGAAGGAGGAGGAAGACAATCGAGAGAAGACTAGATATATACATCGAGAGAAGACTAGGGGTTATATACAACTCGCATTCTCGTCCAATACAGTTTCTCGAATGGCAGTTCTAATGAGCAGTCGTTGCTTCCATCTTTTTCATCAATAAAGTTTAATGGCCCTCGCCGTCCAATCTACTCCCTAACAGCGATGGAAAGGTAAAGAAGAGGAGGAAAAGGAAAGGCGAGGAGGAGGACGAAGACCATGGCTTGATTATTCTCCCAGTGAAGCAGGAGCTTATAGGCCCTCGCCCGTTCACTGGGTCCATAAATCCCAATTGTAATGTAGAGTCGTTGGTTCCCCGCTTATTCATGAGTGCCTCCTTTTCCCTGACGTGAGAGGAGAGAGCGATGGGAGAGGAGAGACGAAACGACGTTCCAGGCAAAAAGAACGCGGCTGCTTCATTCCGCGGTGACTCAGTCTCGTCGGCGGAGAATGCAGTAGATTGATGGGAAGTCGTTTCACGTCCACGACTCAATGGGAACTGAATGATCGGAGACCAAAAGATTACTGATAGTGACTCGGAAAGCAATATCGACCTCGCTTCGCCTTGGAGTTTGCACTGCGCGATAGTGACCATAGCCGTTTTGGGCACATTTCCCATCAACCGATGAGATAAGCACAGGTGATCGAAGTTTTGGAATGCCTAAATGCCGAAGCAAGACAATCGAAACAATCGAAAATACTTTGACCAATTGCTTGCCTGTCCTCCATTTCATATATACAGAGTGAGTTCTCTCGAGACATTGTGAATGTTCAGAAAAATGTTCAGCTGGGTCATATTTAGAACAAATCACCATTTTTCAGCTCAAAAAGTGACATTGGAGCGAAGTTTTATGCGGATTAGACAGAAAAACTTGAGAGAATGTTACCGTTAAGTGTGCCACGTTCAAATGAACTTTGATCTTCTTCAGAAGGCTTATCCTTACCAGTTGCAGATTTTTTAACATCCGGCGCAATGCAGCGAACTTTTGAATGTTTGAACGGCAGATGATAGCGCATTCTTTTTTCGACCACGATCAGACTTCTTGTAGTGAAGGTGATGATGTTTTTCCACAACCCCTGCTCTCGAGGGCAGGGATGGACTTTTAGAAAGCTCGGACTCGTGAGTCATCGTAGTCACACGCAGCCAAATGGTGAATGGCTTTCCACACGCCCGCGCCCTCTGATAGCGTGCCCTTTATATTCACTTTGGGGTCAAATAGGCGCAATGCAAACATCCAGTTACATCTCCCTCTCGGAGTTGCTGTGCTGAGGGTGCAGCATTTGGGACGGGAAATTTTCAAATGAAATTTTTCCTTACAATAAGGCTCAAATTCCCCCTTTCCATTTCGGTTGGTATAGGAGTGGCGTTAAAAGGTTGATCCAAGTTCACTTTCTCTTTCATTTATTACCTACATAGAGTCTCTCTCTATCTTTATTTTCTGCATCTCCCGCATATGGATAAGCCAGGATTGAGAGTGCAGTCTTTACTAACTCCTGCCCGACCACTCGGTTCAAGTGACTACTCTATCAACGTAGATCCAATTTCATGAGCGCCGTATGATGTGGTAGTACGAGTATTGTCGTCGGTTTCGTGCGTATAAAAGGGGTATTTCTGGAGTAACGAGGTTTAGACAGTCTCCTCTTCTTTTCTTCATCATTCACGCTTGCGCGAACACTGACTCCATCGATCATTGTACACTCTAGGCTTGCTATTTTCAGAACTATTTCAATCATAAAATGGGTTTCTCAACACCGGTTGAGGAATGCTGCCAGCGTGTGCTGTGCTGGCCGATGTTTGTAAGTATAGGTTTTCTTATTTGCAAGGACTACGGCCATTTCCACTAAAAAGAGTAATGTAATCCCTTTCCAGTATGCCGTCGGCTTCTGCTTCCCCGCTGATATCATCTCCGAGCTCTTCATCGCTTTTACTTTTTGGGGTGAGCAGTTGCGATCCTCAGTAACTTTTCATTTTACAAATCTTCCGATATGCATTGTGGTGGTGCCAAAGACGTCGAGAATTGCGCTCCAATTGCACCTTATCTCTCGCCACTGTTCTCTCGTTTCCCTAACCCTTCTGAACAGTTAGAGAAATGAGAGAACAGTGGAGAGAGAGCAGGTGCATACGGAACGCAAAAGGAACACCATGTGCACCACCACAATACAATGCCGTAAGTTGTTTATCTTGAGCTCAACCCAGTTTTTCTCTTTTCTGTAGCATTGTTGCTCAAGGCAGCAGATTATTCCACTTCAGCTAACCCCATGTGAGAACTCCCTTAACAGGTACTCTTTGGCCAGTGTGGGTGACTGTGGTTGTGTGCCTGATCGGAGCAGGCGCTACGGCTCTCGTCATCTACAAGCCACAATTTCCGTTTGCCGTCGTGGCAGCGATCTTTAAGGTGTGGTTTGAAATAAAAAAATCGCAAAGGAAGAGGGGAAGATAAGGGGAAAACGATGATATGCCCAGATATTATTCAGATAGTCTTCTTCATCTTCAACATCGTCATGCTCGAGGAAGCCATCCGGACGAACATCATGCTTTCAAGTTCGTTGAGTGCTTGGTAGGGGGGTAAAGAACCCCTTTACAGTACCTGAATTGGTAGATAATGAGATAACTCGTTGCAGGTGTTGGGCTGTACTCAACCCAACTAATCATCTGGACAATCTTCTATGCATTCTTCCTCGTGACACATTCGTATTCGGTTAGATTCATTTGAGTTACGCTTAACACAGGAGTATCCGTGCTTGGAAATCAGAATGTCTTTCTTCCAGGTCCTAACTTTCGTAAGACTTGCGATCTCATGATATGCGACACAAAGAAGCCATTTTGTGATTTTAGTAACGTTCATCTTACACTGCTTACTGAATTTCCACATTTTCAGTTTTTCACCCCTATGCATAGAGTGCGATCTATTATTACATCTCGGAACTTGCAATGTCTCCAAACCCCTCCTTTAAGGGATAGTAGTGCTCTTGATAAACATTTTGCGAATATATTTTTATTTGTTTACAACTACAGTACTTGAAAAAATAGCCTAAACACTTGATTAGCGATGCGAGCGTCATTAATAATTGCAGTCCAGATTAACAATTGTTAGTACGAAAAATGTGATAACCATTTGATTCATTCATTGGGCCGTCACTTTGGCAGTGCACCATGCGAACAGGTGCGAGCCCGCAAAAACAGTGATCCAGTAGTTCTGCACCCCGTGCAACCGATTGAGCATGTGAATGTCTTTATTCTGCACCCCGTGCAACCGATTGAGCATGTGAATGTCTTTATTCAAGACAGAATGACTACAACGACTAGAAGGTCAGTTGCAGAGCAGACAATATATGATCTAGTGTCGGCCATTCGTAGAAGGCGATCTGGTAACGAGATCAGCGTCAGCGATGTTGTTTCGGTCCCTGCACGTAGCGACGCCCTTCACCAGTATCTCGATTTTAGGAGCCCTGCAGTCGCATTCGAGATCCTTTGCATTGTCGCACGTGTATCCCTCATCGACGAGGCAGTAGTCGCACGCTGAAATACCCTATGCTGCTTTTCCATTGTCCTCTCTTACGAGCAGGCTCGCAGAAGGTCGAATAATATCCGTGGATTGGCCAGTTCATGGAACGGGTCTTGCGGGGCGGGACACAGCCACACTCGAAACCTTCAATGAGATGCCAGGGTGGACGAGGTGGAAAGGGAGAAGAAAGAAGGGTCGACCACTTACCGACGAGTCTGCTCTCATATCTTGCTGCCAGATTGGAGACCTGATCAGCGGTCGGCAAGTCGACGCACCACGGCATAAGCGGAGTGCGCGTGCCGACCATGGTGTAGTTCTTGTTGGCCATTGCCTGAAGACTACCTTCCCTCTCCCTTCCACCGGCTCTCCCACGTTGTTGTAGCAGACGGCGTAGGCGGAGTTCGGGTCGGTGGGAGGTACCATGTACTCCTTCCAGTTCTTGTTGTGACCGTCACCGGCCTGCAAAGGGTGGAAATTAAGAAGGGAGAGAAGGATGGTGGAGAAGAAGCAGGTAACTCACGGCTGCGATGGACTTGGCGTAGGAGGGATCCTTGGCGCAGAGCCCCGATTGGGCAGAGGCCACTGCGGCGGAGGAGAGGAGGAGAAGGAGGATGATGGCCATGGCTGGATGATTCTCCCGGAGGAACAGGGGCTTATATTCATGTGGCTTCTCATAAATTCCTATTGTATCGCAGAGTCATTGCTTCTCTGCTTATTCATCAGTGCTTCGGAGAGGATGAAATGGAATGGGAAGAGCTGGACGAGCCAGGCAGCCTCATTCTGAAATGAGTCAAAGGAAAAGGACTAGATTGTAATAATGGGGAAATCGCTTCAAGTTTCGCTCGCATTGATGACTCAATGGGAACAAAATTCAGCAGGGGGTCAACAGATTACTGATAGCGAGTGCCAGTGCAAACATCAGCGTCGTTCCAAGGCAATCCAACATCGCTTCGGCGGTGCGAAACTTTTATCAGACAAACAGATCATGAACCAACCTTAACTTCGAATGCGAAGAAATATGCGACGCCCTTCCTCGGCGTTACAAAATTGTCCAGTATATAAAATACTAACCATGAAAACAGTCACCGTCCTTACCATAACAAACAAAGGAGCTTGATTCACACGGGAGTTTCACAACGAGGGTCTTATTGACCTCCGACTTAGCAAGTTTCACCCCTTCTTTTTCGCAACCCCTGCTTTCGAATGCACGTCTCAACTCAGCGAGCTCTGAGTCATGGAGAAATTGCTTCCTCGAGAATAAAAGGGGATGAATTTTCACCCACGCACCAGGTGATAACGTGCCTTTATAATCACGTTGAAACCACGGAGTCGCCACACCCATTTTTCTTCCGTGACGAGCTACATGGTCTTTCGATGTCTCGCACAGTCTATTGAGAACTCCCGTAAAATAGTGGTGGATTCAATAGGCTTTTGCACAGCTCTATTTTTTACACGTGTTATACAGGAAGGTCCCTCTTTTTCTTCGTATCTCTTTTGGAAATGGATATTCCAGTAGAAACAGCTGGATTTCAACTACTCGCAACCTCTCGGCTCCAGTAGTGTAATCAATCAGTGGAGAACTAATTTCGCAACACTTTTTTCACAAGCAGAATCTTTTTCACCTCCGAGATAGCGGGGCGCACGTCTTCTTTTTCCAGTCTACAACCTCTGCTCTCGAGAGCACACAACGTGCACGCCTCGAGTCAGCTTGCAGTGAATCATAGACAACTGGCCCTTCCCACGCAATGAAATAGGGGATGACTTTTCACGCCCGCGTCTGGCGATAACGTACCTTTATAGGCAATTTGAAATCAAACCGTCGTACGCAGTCTATCACCACACCCACTTGGTGTTTATGCACCGAGACGCTCTCCATTACCTCTGCTGACGATGCCTCTCCCATTCTATGTAGGCTCCTACGGAATTGTGGTGGAATCAAGAGGCTTTTGTGTTAATTGCGAACCAAAAATTTCTAAATTCGAGTTCTGCCCGAAGCGTTCTCTCTCTCTCTCCTTTGGAAATGGTAGTTCTCACATCGTCTACCAAGCTAGAGACTGTGGAAAGACTAATAGGACCATTTGTTTCGCCGACAATACTCCCTCTTGCAAATTAACTATTGTGCCGCACCACTGAACTTCTAATTTCCCGTTCCGCTACCGAAAATTCCGCCTCCCACATCTCTGGGCTAATAAGGAATCTACGGTTTATTTTTGCATACTTCGGTTGGAATCTAGGATCAACTAGCATGTCAAATTTCAGGCATAGATATCTTTTCTCCTGAAAGATACAAACGGAACTGTCTGCTAACGAGCACAAGTCTTTTAGAAGTTCTGTGGTGCTGCACAATAGCTACCAGGAATCTCGCTCCTTCTCTGTTTCTTTGCAACGCCCACAGATGTCGATAAACCAGGAGCGGCTGCAGTCTTTCGTAATTGCGACCACTCGGTAAAAGTGCTCGAATGAATCATCGGAGAGCCAATTTAACGATGGCGCCTTATGATGAGGCTTGCATTTATAAATCACGTTGTATGGGCTTGCCGGGAATTCCAGGGTACAAATAGCTGCATGCCGGAGATGTGGATTGCATATTCTTTTGTTTCGTTCGATCTTCTTCTTCGCAGCTACTTGTTGGAAAATTGACAGCATTAATCATTGTCCATTCTAGGCTTCTTATTTTCAGAACCTCTTCTATTTCAAAATGGCGTTCTCATCACCGATCGAAGCTTGTGGCCAGCGCGTGCTCTGCTTGCCCATGTTTGTAAGTTTATTTTGAATATTTTTCAGGAATTCGCCTTTGTTCCATTGACGTACCTATTTTTTGTACCTATTTTTACGGACCTATTTGTACCTATTTTCAGCACGCCGTCTGCTTCTGCTTCCTCGCGGATATAGCTATTCATAGCCTTCTCCGGTTATAGTGAGCACCTTCAGTCCATTAGAAAACGAAGTAGTGATCGTCAGAAGAGAAAATCTATGCTGATCCGACGTTGTGGGCTGCTAAATACGTGTTCCAGACCATAAATTCTGTAAACAGTTTTAATTTTCAGGCACGTACTGGCAAGCATGGGTGATCATGATTTTCTGCCTCATCGGAGCCGCTGTCACAGCTTTCGTCGCCTACAAACCGGAATTCCCGTTCGCGGCCGGGGCTACGATCTTCAAGGTAAGGAGTGAGGGGGAGGAGGAGGGGATGTAGAGAGGGGCATGGAGAAGATGAGATAATTTTACTCAGATAGCCTTCACAATTTTCAACGTCTACGTCCTCGTACAAGGCATCCGCATGAACATCAATCTTTCAAGTGCGACGAACTTCGCCCATTTATTCCATAAAGAAGGACTGGAAAAAATTTGACATTAGGCCAATCTAGATATTGCCAAGAACCACAGGTGTATATTTTGAGCCCGCTCGCAACAAATTCCTCGTCGAATATCTCCAGAACCACAAGCTCTTGAAAGCTGTCGCTTTCGGGATTTGTCTTGGGACCATGTTCAATCGCTATGCCAAAGGACAGCACTTGAATCCTTTCGGCTGCATAGATATAGTGATCACCTTGTGCTAGCCGCAGTGCTTGAACACCTCTCTGGCTCTTGGCAATAAGAATGCATTAGCAGATACGTCTACGTAAGTGGATTTCCATACGTAGACGTATCAGTTAATGCAATCAAAAAACATTTATTCGCTGGAACTTATTGACAGCATGTTAAGAAGTCCCTGCCAGTTGCTCTGAAAATAGCGGACACACCTGGTATCGAATGCGAGATCTCGCTGCAGATCTCGGATTCTACTCGACGCAATGGATCATCTACACCATATTCTATGGGATCTTCCTCGTGTCACACGCGTATTCGGTCAGACTCTTTTGATTTATGCTAATCAAAGGAGAATGCATTTGCTCGGCAATCTGAATCACCGTCTTGCAGGTTCTGACGTTCGTCAAACTAACGATGTGGGCCAAGTCGAGGTGATTCGCCTTGAGAACACCCAAGCAGAACGACTTTGATGACAGTATCGCTTTATCATAAAACTCGCTTCACAATGTGTCATCATTTTTATATCTGTTCATCCCATTCGATGGCAACAACGCAATAAACTTTAAATGCTTTATTTGTCGAATTTGGAACGATAGAGGCATTTCGGCAGGTGGGCTGTGTCCTTTTCTGCTTGGCAACGTGAACAATGTTGCTTGCTGTAGATAATTCTTGTTCTTGTCCGGACGGAGGACTGGGGAGAACTTTGTCACGTTTTTAAGTTCTCTGAAATTTGCCATAATTTCTCGGTCCCTGTCATTCCGGAAACATGCTCACCGATTCTCTTCGCTTGATCGATCCAGATACCGATCAGACGATCAGTGGCATGGTCTCGAGAGACTTTTAGGAAGCAGAAGGTTCATTTACACTTAAAAATGCTGAAACAAATAGGACATACATACGCACGCGCACACAAATATGGGCACGAATAACAGAGTAAAATGGGTTGAAATTGAAAAAAGGATAAATTACCGTCGATTTCCGGCAACGTGGGCACGGAGGGCGTTGGCTGAAATACCGTCGTGATCAAGGAAAGGATGCAAGCTATGTGTTTGTTTTACAGGCGAATATGTGCGCGCTAAACGTGTTTGCTCTTCGTACCGCAACTTCAGTTTTTACAGTATACGCGAATCGTTTTAGATACTGTTATCATAAGAGTGTGCTTGGCAAAGATTTTCCGTTTTGTAGGTTTTTTTTCGTCAAACATGTGATGTGGGCTAAGACGCCGTGATGCACCACCATAGCGCTGAAGGGCCGTGTAATAGGCGAGAATTTAAAACGCAATACAAGAAGATGCAACTGATTGTCTTGGGAGTGGCTTTATTAATGCGTTGAAGGCAGGTTGGTGAGTAGATCTGAGGATACAAGATCTACTGCTTGGGTGATCTGGTAACGAGATCAGCGTCCGCGATGTTGTTTCGGTCCCTGCACGTAGCGACGCCCTTTACAAGTATCTCGATGCGAGGCGCCCTGCAGTCGCATTCGAGACCCTTTGCATTGTCGCAGGTGTATCCCTCCTCGACGAGGCAGTAGTCGCACGCTGAAATACTCTATGCTGCTTTTCCATTGTCCTCACTTACGAGCAGGCTCGCAGAAGGTCGAATAATATCCCCAGATTGGCCAGTTGACTTGCGGGGCCACAGGGGAGTCAGAATCTCCGTCTGGCCTGAGAAAAATGGACAGAGAGCGGTCGCCTGTCGGGGCAGGGTGCTTTTGAGACGGCCTGTCGCGAATCGCAGACAGAGCGCAGTCGGTAAGTCTTTTGCCGTGAACGAGGCAGGTCTCGAGATCAATTCCGTACCATATCGGAGACTTTTGCTACCTTCCATCAAGCAGTTTTGGGCTGAAAATTCGTGTAGAACACAAATGTGCTGTTCGCCCTATCATACGTATAAAATAAATATAAAATGTAGAATATCGACGGAAATTAGCTATCCCATCACTTGTACCTTAATACAGCATCGGTAGTGCATGAAAAGTACCCAAACCATATATCAAAACGGAGCCACGAACATTTTGCAGATAGCTATGCATCGAATCGCGATTGTTTACAAACGTGCGCGTAATATGCCAATTTTCATGCTATAAATGACGAGAACTTCTCAACTAATCATTTCTTCGACTTGTCGATGCATAGTTTTGTTTCTTATGAGCTCAGCTTCATTTTGATATATGATGTGCAGTACTTTTATTGAAACCCTGGAGCGGCATTAACTTTTTTAAGGATCTCCGACACTTTCTTGCGCAAATGTGCTCGAAAAATGAATTGAGAATTATAACTGACTATTTAAAATGAAGGCCCTGGTATATCATCTTACATTTGGCGTAAACACAGTGGAAAACCCCGACTAGCTCGTGAATATTTGGGAAAAAGAGGCCACCAGAAGATATAAAACATATCAACATCTCGGTAGTGCGAGCAAAGTGCCACAACTGTACATCAAAATGAAGCTAGGATCATTCTTAAGATAATTGTGCATCGACAAAGCAGTAGCTCTAAAGGTGCGCGAGATATGCTAATTTCCGACATACAAACGACCATAGCTTTTCAAAAATAGATTTGTTCGGTTTATCGATGCACAGTTTTGTTCAAAATGTTCTTAGCTCCATTTTGATGTATGATGTGAGGCACTTTTTCTCAAACCCTAAAGCGTTGATATGTTTTTAAGGATTTTCGATGCTTTCTCGCGCATTTAGGATCGTAGAAAGAACTTTTCAATGCGAAATGAATGTTCAAAACGTAGGTCTTGGATCGATCTTTCCTATGAGCACAACATTGACTTCGTATAGTTATTCACAATATGAGGAAAAACCCATTTTCCAGACAGACCACCGTCTGATCCAGACAGAGCAGACGGAGACTCAGACTCTGTCCATTTGTCTCAGGCCAAACGTAGATTCTGACTCCCCTGTGCGGGGCGGGACACAGCCACACTCGAAACCTTCAATGACATGTCAGGGTGGACGAGGGGGCAAGGGAGGAGAAAGAAGGGTCAACAACTCACCGACGAGTCTGCTATCATATCTTGCTGCCAGATTGGAGACCTGATCAGCGGTCGGTAAGTCGACGCACCATGGCATAAGCGGAGTGCGCGTGCCGACCATGGTGTAGTTCTTATTGGCCATTGCCTGAAGGCTCCCTTCCCTCTCCCTTCCACAGACTCTCCCACGTTGTTGTAGCAGACGGCGTAGGCGGAGTTTGGGTCGGAGGGAGGTACCATGTACTCCTTCCAGTTTTTGTTGTGACCGTCACCGGCCTGCAAAGGGTGGAAATTAAGAAGGGAGAGAAGGATGGTGGAGAAGAAGCAGGTAACTCACGGCTGCGATGGACTTGGCGTAGGAGGGATCCTTGGCGCAGAGCCCCGATTGGGCAGAGGCCACTGCGGCGGAGGAGAGGAGGAGAAGGAGGATGATGGCCATGGCTGGATGATTCTCCCGTTGGAACAGTGGCTTATATTCATGTCAACTCCCATAAATTCCTATTGTAACGCAGAGCTATTGGTTCTCCGCCCATTCATCATTACTCCTTCCATGGAGGATGTAGAGAGGAAGAACGGGAAAGGAGAGCTGAACGACGTTCGGCCTGAAAGAGCCAGGCAGCCTCATTCCGATATGAGTCAAATGGAAAAGGACTAGATTGTATAAGTGCGCCATCGTTTCACGTCTCGCATTGATGACTCACTCAATGGGGACAAAATTCGGCTCGGAGGCCAAAATAATACTTATAGCGAGCGGTTGTGCAAAGATCAGCGTCGTTCCAAGACAATCCAACATCGCTTCGGCGGTGCGAAACTCTTATCAGACAAACAGATCATGAACCAACCTTAACTTTGAATGCGAAGAGAAATATGCGACGCCGTTCCTCGTCATTACAAAATTGTCGAGTACATATAATCCTAACCATAAAAAAACCAGTCACCGTCCTACCATAAAAAAAAATTTCATAACTATTTGTAATCTCTCGGCCCACGTAGTACATCAGTGAAGAACTAATTTCACAATATTGCAGTATCTCATGAATCACGCAGTTTCTGCGAGTAGGGAGATTTCGGGCGAATAATTGGCGGCATTCGAGAAAGGTCATTCTCCTGGCCCATTCTCCTGTTCTGATTCATATTATCCTTACTGCTCGAGTGTTTGATTTTTTTCTCGTCGTGATAGTTGTGAGTTTCACAAGCTGACTCTTTTTCACCTCCGAGATAGCGGGGCGCTCCTCTTCTTTTTCCAGTCTACAACCTCTGCTCTCGAGAGCACACAACGTGCACGCCTTAAGTCAGCTTGCTCCGGCTCACAGATAAACTGCTCTCCAGACGCTATAAAAGAGGGATGACTTTTCACGCCAGCGCTAGGCCATTTAATCACGTTGAAATCAAACAGTCGTACGCAGTCTGTCACCACACCCACTCGGTGTTTCAGTGCCCTGCAATGTCTACCGCATTCTATTGAGATGCACTATAAAATAATTGTGGTATCAAGAGGCTTTTGTATTATAGGCAAACCATACATGCGTTTAAATTCCAGTTCCATCCAAACTTTTCTCTATTGAAAACCGTCTTTTTCTCGTCGTCTAACTGGCTACACTGTGGAGAGAATTAGCTGCGAAAAGTTCTGGTCGGCCGAAAAATAGACTCCATCTTGCACGTTAACTTGTTACCCAGGAAACTCGCTCTTTCTCTATTTCTTTGCCCATAGAGATGAATAAGCCGGAGCGCCTTTCGTAACTGCACCCCCGAGACCACTCGGTCCAACTACTCGAATGAATCATCGGGGAACCAATTTCACAACAGCGCTGTATGATGTGGCTGGCATTTATAAATCACGTAGTACGGACATGTCAGGGCTTTGGGAAAATATATGGCTGATTTTGGGAGATGAGGAATGTGCAATGAGGAATGGAGATGAGGTACAATCTATTCTTGTATTCTGTCTTCTTCTTCTTCGTAGATTCTTTTTCGAAACAACTGTTTCAATCATTGTTCACTCTAGGCGTCTCATTTTCAGAACTTCTTCTACTATAAAATGCAATTCTCATCACCGATCGAAGCTTGCGGCCAGCGCGTGCTGTGCTTACCGATGTTTGTAAGTTGATTTTTCGGCTTTTTCAGGGATGCGAAAAAGTTTGACTAAACGCAACAATTTACCGCTTTCCAGCACGCCGTCTGCTTTAGTTTCATAGCTGATATCATCGCCGAGCTCTTCATTGGCTTTACCTTATATGGTGAGCACCCACGGCACAATATGTTCGATGATCCAAACCCCTCCTCATTTGCGCTCAGACCGAGCTCCATCCATTGAAAACCGATTTTTTGACAATGATGGACAGCCCTCTAAAACACAATATTGAGTTTTAGCCTATATAGTGCTCCAGAACATTAAATGCAGTATTAACGACGATCCCTTGTATGTTCGGGCCCAGGCGCGAAACTCTTTCCATTATCTGTAACCTACAAGACGACGAGATAACTCTGGTTTTCAATGGAGAACATCTGCGTACGGAACGGAATATTAAAAGCTTTTGGATCGCCGATAATAACCAGTGTCCATTTTTAGGTTCTTGGTGGCAAGCATGGGTGGTCATGATTTTCTGCCTGATTGGAGCCGCGGTCACAGCTTTCGTTGCCTACAAGCCGGAATTTCCGTTCGCGGCCGGAGCTACGATCTTCAAGGTAAGTAGAAAGGAGGACAAGGATAAAGGAGGACGGAGGAGATGGAAAGGGGTAAAGAGAAGCGGGATGAGAAGGGGTTGAGATGAGGAGCTGAGCGGTCAAAACGAAAACGAAGCGGTGTGGGAATAGATAGAATAATGGGAGGAGGAGGGTGATCGGATGGATTCACATTCAGATAGCATTCACCTGCTTCAACATCTACGGGCTCGTTGAAGTCATCCGGGCTATGTGTGAGTATAGATGTCCTTATTGTTAGACATAATGGAGGTCCTCAGCCATCGGATATGTCTTCGCGCAATGGATCATCTACGGCATCCTCTATGCGCTCTTCCTCGTGTCGCATCTCTATTCGGTCAGATTCTTTTGTTAACACAAATATTTCAGCTTCGCAATCTGAATCCCTGTCTTGCAGGTTCTAACGTTCGTCAAACTGACGATGTGGACGCAATCGAGGTGATTCGGCTTGAAAACTCGCAACCAGAAAGACTTTGATGGCACTATCGCTTTATCACAACATTCGCTTCACAATGTGTCATCATTGTTAAAAATGTTTATTCCATTTGACGACAGTAATGCAATAAAAGTTAAATACTTTATTTGTCGAATTTGGAAGAGCTGTGGCCTTTCGGCAGGATCTGGTGGGATGCGTCCTTTTCTGCTGGCCCATGTGAACATTGTTCCTTCTCCATGGATTACGGGTTCGGCGCAGCTGCATACACAGTGCGCGGCTTGCTCTTGGACGAAGCTTATTCTTTTCCGGCCGGGGGCATTAAAACTCACGTTTTTATTTTACCTGAAATCTGCCATAATCTCCCGATCGCTCCGGAAAAATGCTCACCGCAAGCAGAGATTGATCGATCAAAATACTGATCAGACGACCAGCTTCGGCTCAAGAGAGGTTTAAAAAGAAGGAGGTAAAATTCACTTACATTTTGAAATGCTGAAATAAATTAGAACATGCGCACATGCACACAAATATGGGGTACAAATAACACGGAGAAAGGAATGTTGACACGGAAGGAGAGTTAAAATCACCGTTTATTGCTGGCAACGTGAGATCCGTAGGAACGCCGATCGTTGTCTGCAACATATCAATGATCGAATGATATTATTATTTTAACGATGAATATAGAAAAGTATTTGCCAAAGCCCATGTCGAGGGAATACTAATATAAGTACGAGGTCTAGAGATCACGCCGAATGGAACCTATATATCGCCTGACGATATTTGTTTGACATGATCCGAAGGGTTAAAATTGAAGAAAAAACATAAATTGCAGTAGACGGCGGCATTTTTCCTCCCGATTGAAAAGTCAAAATTGTTTTGGCGTGGAACAACATACCACGCCAGTTGGTGATTCTTGCAGATAGCAGGTGTCGTTCACGTTGAGTACTAACTCGCTCGTTCCTGTAGGTTACGCATGACAATGACATGTGACATCTAAGACAAATACGAACCATCCACGGCATATTTGCCAGAAGTACCGTCGCAGACATATTTTCGAGTAGGCTGATTGGTCTCGGTGAACAGGGCATTGACTGAAATTCAGTGAATTTAACTAATGAAATCGATCCAATCAAGTTAGTTGCAGCTATTTGTATTAGGATCATGCAATATGCTGGACGATGCACACATTCCAGTTTCAGACCGATTATCAAATCGTGACATGTCTTACCAACAGAACAGCCCAGCACATATACGTCGCTGTGGCCAACGGCACTCTTGCCAGTCGGTAGACCCATTTTGTCAGTAGCAATGGATTCCGGTCCCTTCACGAGCTTGAGTGAAGAAGCGTAGCCGAGTTCCGGGCAAGCATTCTTGCATGGCGTCGTCTTTGTATCCGAGGAGTTCGTCTTCTTACAGTTGAACTTGAACTTCCCGTCGTCTTTCACGGTCGAAGTCGTTTCGACTGCAAAAGATTCGCGAATATCATGGTAATCACATGCATATTCGTCAGACGAGGATGTGCCATATACCGACTGTGCTATGCTAGCTATGCAACATACCGATGGCGCAAGAAATAGGGACTTTCGAGCCGTTGACGGGCAGTATGATGTTAACAGTAGTCGTTTTCGTATCGGTGTTCGTCTCCGCCGCCGCTGGCAGACAACCAGGTTTACATTTGAGTAGATCAACCTGAATTCATCAGTTCCTTATGTATTTCAATAGTACACACGCATAAAGGACACCAATTATTACCAAATTATCAAGCCTAAATTCGAAACCATCAGCATTTTTGTAAATGGATTCACGACAAGTTTGGCTCTGAAGTAGCGGGCGATTCGCCTATGCTAAAACGAATAAACTAGCGGAGCTACGCTCCGCCAGCTGGGGGGGCTTCGCCCCCCCAGACCCCTCTAG
>JACMIG010002436.1:0-15321 GCA_014805385.1 Levipalatum texanum | reverse complement strand
GCAAAAAATGACTTTTTTGAACAATCGATCAATAATTTCCAGTGAGCATCAGAGCTCACCGCTACTATGCGCCGTGCTGTGCTCGAGCTGATCTACCACCTGCTTTTGATCCGACACAAAATCATTGAGGCAGTCAAAAGTTACGATGCCCTCAAAAGTGCCCGGATACTTTTGCTCGCGACTGTATGTACCTCAAAATGCCCATAACCGTAATAACCAAGATCAATCGATATTGGGTTGCAGACCCATTCCTATTGCTCCTTATTTAACGACATATGTCGGAACTCATCGATACGGACATTAGTATGACAAACGCGCCTCCTGGGGTCAACCTGGTAATTTTTCCCATATCTCAAAATCTCCTTGATTGATTTGAGAACTTTATGAGTTTGTCCGCGTAAGGATCGAGGAGTCGGCGAACAAGGGTATTTTAGGCTTCGCTGGGATTCATATTTCGTACTTAGGTAGCCTACATGTCGAAAAGTTGAAAGCACAATAGTTTGGGTTTCGTCGATTACGGGTGTCAGAACTACGTCCATACAAGTTTCGCTCTTCCGAGATGCTTCCGGCGGACGTTTTTGTCCATAACTCTGCAACCTTTTGACCAACTCGGGAGATTTAAAAAGTGGTATGTCACAAGTGATCTTCTCTCTAAATTGCGCTCATCATGGTCTATAATCGATGAAAATGAACTGAAAAGATGCCGGAAATATATTTTTGTTGCGAAATATTGAGTGTGAAATGACTAAAAGCACCGAAAAACAACACAGCTCCAATTCTTCGGCATCTTTGAAAAGTCGATTTTAGGACCATGATACCCGTATCATGGATTTAAAAATGTTCATGAGGTCCCCCCTTACCTACAAAAAGTCAAAAATATTTTTCTAGAAATTGCTCAAAAACGTCCACAAACATCATATTATGCCAAGTGGAACACTTTTTAGTCCATTAATCAAAAGTTTGTTTTCATCGATTATAGACCATGATACCCCCATCATGGGTTCATCTTTCGTTCGATGAACGCTACTGATGACCCCATATATTTATGTTAGGAATATATTGAGGGTGCCAAGAAAAGAAAAAAAATTTTGGACCCGATGTCTAGGTTGTGTTCCTAGCCCTATAGCATTGAAAATACCTCAGAAATTCATATAAATCGATGTTTCATATAAATACCGCAAGTGAATCTCTGTCTATTTATGATGTTTTTGAACATCTCTACATGATTGTTCATTTAAAATCAAAAACCCGAAGCCTTTTTCCATATGTGCGAGAAAGCTCACTTTGAACTTTTTACATAAAAATCGCAACGCAACTCATGCAATGACCCGCAGACCTCCACCCAAGAGCGCAATTTAGAGAGAAGATTACTTGTGACATACCATTTTTAAATCTCCCGAGTTGGTCAAAAGGTTGCAGAGTTATGGACAAAAACGTCCGCCGGTAGCATCTCGGAAGAGCGAAACTTGTATGGACGTAGTTCTGACACCCGTAATCGACGAGACCCAAACTATTGTGTTTTCAACTTTTCGATATGTAGGCTACCTATGTACGAAATATGAATCCAAGCGAAGCCTAAAATACCCTTGTTCGTCGACTGCTCGATCCTTACGCGGACAGACTCTTATAACTATTTTATCTCATTATTTTGGTCTACCTCTTTCTGCTCTGTTTCATTTCCGGTGTGATTCAAGCGGTCATAAGACCGAATAGGCAAAGAAAGACAACACAGTCTGTTATTGGCTTGGTCCGCACGAGTAAATTAGAACGCTTCGGATGCCCGGTAATAAATACCTTCCTTTCGCCTCATGAAATACCCTCGCATTCTCTGAAGGTTTCGCTCTCTCGCGTTATGATGGTGATCAAAGGCCTAATGAAAGGGAAACTGACCTGCTGGAATGTTCCCTGTCTGACAATAGGCGTCCATCACTTCCACGCCTTCGTACTGTAAGGAATCATTTCTATATTCCAACGGTATTTTGAAGCAATTTTCTCCGATTGAGAAATTCGTGAAACAGAATAGTCGAGATGGTTGTTTGAGTCAGGTGAGTTTCTGAATATAAAATACCTCCCATTTAGTCCCCGCAGCATTGCACAGAAGAGTGATGGTTGATGACGTCATGCCAGGCTCAGCTGCGAAGTTGTAATCTCCATTGTTGACCTGTAAATACAGGTTCAGCCCTAGAGTATAATAAAAGTGTGTTACATCTATCGTTGCGGCGTCTCCCGTGCAGACAAACGTTCTCGTGCTGCACGCCCCCATTTTGCCCCTGTAGTCCGCAGCAAACTTCTAAAAACCAATTCCCGATTTAAAAGTCCCCCAGGAATAACTCACCGTTCCCAACGGTTTATTCATAAATTCAGTTTTGATCAAGTCCAACTGGCAATTATTGCAGAGAACACCTGTAAAAGCTTCGATGAGTTATTTTGTTATGGATTCATGTTTATTTTGCTCGAAATGACCAATTCGAAAATGAAAAACGGTCCAATAAAAGAAATTTTCTTCCCTGGCGATAGCATAGTTGTCGAAGACGTCGCCAAGCAGGCATCGAGCACTTGGATAGTAGCTGATATAAGCAGAACAGCAGCCAGTGAACAACGGTGCATCCTTAGCAGGAAATCGAGAGTGGTTCCGACCAGGGATGGCCCTTTTATCGCCACTCGTCCAGTGGTTCGCTGGTCAGCCTCCGTTCGCTCTTTCGACTATAGGGAAAAGAGGATGCCCACGCAGGTCAGTTTCCCTTTCATTATACCCCCATGTGCTCCTTCGAGCGCCTGACCTCATCAGAATTCGGTAGTATTCCATATGGCTATTATTATGGCATTTCCAAAGCTCTCTTCACTTCGAACCTGGTCGCGAAACTCTATCCAGCAGTCAGACGACGAGATCCCTCTGTTTTCAATGTAGATAGAACAGTTGGGACGACGGAACGAAAATTTAGAAGGGTTTGGAACTACCATAATACTGCTATCGTAATGGTAAAAGAGATCCACATTGCATTTTTGCCATCCCCAAAATCACGATCAATGGGACTATCTTGATCCCGTTTTGATATACGTAGAGATGAAATCGTCACACCCTGCTGAAGGAAGCGTTTGATTGATGTTGCGCATGTCGGCACCGCCTGTTCCTTTTCATCCGGACCGACGAAACGTTTCATATTGCCGACAGAAAAATCGAATTTGCGCCTCCTCTCCCAGCACCGGCGTTATTCGCTGGTCAACGTCCGTTCGCTCTTTCGGCTATAGAGAAAAGAGGATGCCCACGCAGGGCAATTTCTCTTTCATTATACCCCCATATGCTCCTCCGAGCTCCTTTAGGGAGAGAGCAACTTCTTCAGAATTTGGGAGCATTCCATCGGGCTATTACTGCTATCCTACTGGTAAAAGAGACTCATTATGCGTTTCCGAAATTCCTTATTATCGGCGAATCAAGCTCGTCTTCACTTCCCTACATAGGCGCGAAGTGAAGCCGAGTGGTCAGGCATTGAGAGAGCACCATTTTCAATGTAGTGGGAACAGGTCGGACGGAACGCGAATTTAGATGCGTTTGGCTCGCCGATATTAATCGTGATCAATGGGACAATCTTGTTCCCGTTTTGATATACGTAGAGGTTGTATCGTCCCACCTTGATCTTGTTTGCCACGAAATCTGTTTGACTGTGAGTCGAAATAAACTTGTGATGGGGTTTCTTTCCGCCTTTTACTGGTCCTTCAAGTCCGGAACGCCGAAGGGGTTTATATTGCCGGCGTAAAAGTCGCGGAATGATCTCCCTCTTCCCGCTTCACTGCTGTTCTTTCAAGCTATGTTGGTCCAACGGTTGTGGGTATGGGAGCTACGAAGAGTCGGGGATTTCGGGGATTAGCGTTGGGCTTGCAAAAGCTTAATGTCGGTCATTTCTTCTTTGAAGTCGTCGGTCCAAAGAAATGATGGCTTTCTTCTGTGGCAGGGATCCGGCGACCAGCTCGGCATCTTCCACTGCCCTCCTCCTCTACGTCGGATTCCATGTCATCGCCTGTATCGCCGTTATCAGGTACGCTCATCTTGGGCCACCGTTCGATTGTCGACTGGAGGCGACGAAAGAGAATGACCAGCCACCTCCATCAGCCGGTGAATCTTCCCATTGCCGGCAATGTCTTTCACATCAAGAGGACTGCCGAGGGTAAGGGGAAGGACAGGGAGGAGGACGGGAAGTCCCCCTTCAGGGCAGGGGCAGGCACGAGTCATCTGTGGATATTCCACGAGTGTTTCGTTTTGCCATTGTTCGGGAGAGCGCCAAGGCCATTCTCGATTCCCATGAGGAAATCACGATGGGAAGGGACTGCGAAGTACTCGTGCCGCGGCTTGCCTTGGCTTGGTCCTCATAAGGTCGGTGACTTCCCATAAGGCAGAATGTAACATAGCGATATACAAAATGAAACGCCAGCAGGGGGAATGATTCGAAGAAAATCAGTATGAACAGATAGCATGGTATCACACTCCAAATCTCGGCAGCGTCAACAAATCTGTGGCTGAAGAAAATGTAGCCGAATGAGGTAATGTGCATGCCCTGAATGAACAATTATCCTTTCTAAAATATTAAATTTGAATACCGGAAGCCCATAGACGTGGATGAGCGTGACCCCGATATCCGATATGCCGAAAATGATGAGCAAGTAGCGGTATTTGCCAATGAACTTGTTTTTGACGGAGTTGATGGCGAAGAATAAAAGAGCGTTGGCCGCCAGCGAGATTGCAGCGAATGTGTACGTCCAAACCTGTTATCCAAGAAGTTTCAGGGTTCCAATGTACGGCCGTTTTTCATTGTGAAATTTCAAATCTATGTGCCAAATGTCTAAATTTTCTTCGGTAACTGTTGCCGGCAATTCCACGTCATTTCGAATTCGGAAAACGCCTATTTAATACAGCTCACACAGAAAATGGAAACAGTGGACTGCTTCTATTCGTGACGTCAAGTTAAATTATTTTTAAAGCAAGGAAACCTCGTGAACGATGACAGGAACCGCGAAGTCGAGGAGCGAGCGGTTGTAGGGCATGTTATTGGCCGAGTGAATATGTAGCAGCAGTAGATTCTACAATAATCTACCAATGATTCTAGCGTGGTGGGAGGTGAATGAAGTAATCGAGACGCGACTCGGATGGGGGTTGAGGAAATGTGTTCTCTTTGGAAAAGAGCCTCGCATCAATGCACCCAGACAGACTGGATGAACTCCGCCTTCGGACTACAAAAGACGAATCTTTGGGTGCGAAGAGACGAACGCCCTAGTGCCATGATGAAAAGTTGTTCATGTGGAAAATGCGCTTTGTTGGTCTGATGCCGAGACGTCGGGACGATGTACTATGGAGACGATCCGAAAGTTCTTCATATAATATCCGTGCCTGCACGATATGAAGCATAAAGTTAAAGACTACTGAGAGCACGTGCATACAAATAGATATTGACAAAGGCTAATATGGGTGCACAGTTGATCGATCATACAAATCTTGCCGCGTGACAGAGAACCTAGATGGTGTACCGGTGGATTACCCACGGATTACATAATCATTGCAGAATTCAAAACACAACCAAGCCATCCCCGGAAATATCATGTAAAAACACGACGCTACAGCTAGATTAGCTGATTCAGAACTCGCCAATGAGGTTCTCAGAAACTTCTTTTTTTTCGCGTCGACAATTATGATGACATTATAGTCAATCCTCATATTACTGGGATCGCTCCCTGTTTCTAACAATAAGACAGTTTTGCGTAAATATTTAATGAACCTGGATTAATGGACAGCAAACGCAGAAAAAATAGACACATAGAAAAAAACCGGAAAAAAGTTTCTGCATTTTTGAATGTTCCGCCTGATGTGGCAGAATATTCCCGCGAGATCGTATCATGAATGGACGAGTTATTCTGTGGGTTAGCACCGCCCACATCCTAGATGTATGACTTGGTGGCTGAACAACCTTTTCCTTTCGTTTTCACTTTACGTTACGTTGGCCTTTTCCTTTGCTTTTCTTCTGTGCATGTATTTACTGCCACAGAAAATTGTGGCGGGAATAGCCGTTGTTCCCGCATATGATATAATGGCAACAGATTTTTGTTCCTTCCACCCACTTGCTTCCTTTGTTCACAAAGTGGTCTGATCAGTGAACAGTGATCATTTGTGGCTATCGCAAATTTAACCTTACGACTGTCTTTACGTGAACATTGTGCAGAACCACTGTTCCTTTTCAGCCAAAGTAATATTTCAGCACCTTTTATTCGCAGTGACACGCGACATATCTCATGGGATGGGCTCGCAACGGAAGAGGGGGGGAAGTTGGGATCAATGCCCACCAAAGCGACGAGCACTGAAGGAAGATAGATCGAAGGGCATCTCGTGTCCCGTCACCATGTGAGCGAGGCCGCGTCCCAGACCAGGAGACATCTAAAAACAAGTTCGATATAATTCTGCTGGACTAGGAGAGTGGAACCCGGGAAAATTCATTTTTTTCAACAGAAGTGTATGGTGGCCATAAGATGAAATCAAAACAGACTTTGAATCCGGTTCCGGACATCATCGAACAGACGACGATGTTCTTATGGCCATCAACGAAGTCGATAACGTACGAACCATCTGGTGACATCTGAAAATATCTTCCTCCGAACTCGGCTCCATCCTTTCAATGCAATTTGGTAAACAAACCGTGTATTTGCACCGCTCCACAACGACGGGTTCGGGTCGCATCGCAGGCATGTGGTTAGAAACGTGCTCGCGCGCCTTTCGGATGAAGATCTCAAGAGGGGTTCTTTGAATCAGCTAAGTGACGAGACTTCAAACCTCATCGCACTTCTCGGGAGCGCCTCCGGGTGGGAACGGATCGCCGCCGCTGTTGTCGATGAACTGCATTTTGCAAGATCCATGCATGAATCTAATCTGGAGCTCAGGACGAAAGCACACGATATCGAAAGAGATTAGGAAGCATTGTAACCTTGATGGCGCCCGGATGGTCCACAGGCGGAACTGCAAAATACTCGCGGTCGTCGTCGTCCTGAAGCATTTTCGTGGATATTGTCATGCGTGTCCAATCACCTTGTCATAGATGATGCTCACGGGCATGTTGGTAGGATCCATGACATGGGCGCCCGTCTCCTCATCCTTGGGACGCCAATAGCACACGTTCATGAGGAGTGGCTCAAAACATACAATATGATGATGTAACATCGTCAATATTTTCAGCATCGCCTTGTGGGACCTCATGCCCGCTCATATTTCGTTGTTTTAATAACAGCGATAAAAATGATGAATCTTCCAACCTGTCCCTTGACTCCCATATCCGGAAGGAGCTTGTTGACCCACGTTCCTGCTGCGATTATGAGACGCGCCGCCTTGATTTCGCCCTGGAGGAATACTATGATACCATCATGCTGATATGCTCTGCAGGTCACGAGGTTAAAGTTGTGTAACACCATATCTGTTAGCTTGACCGAGACTCCCACGTACCCATTCCTACGTGATAAAAATAAATAAATAAATAAATATCTATTGCGTTGGATACCTGTGAGGTGTTGAGAGTGACGACGCCGCCGTCGCCTCCTCGCTCTATCCCCACCACCTCCGTGTTGCCGAGGAAGGTGCCACCCGCAAGGAGGAATTCGTCCTGCCACAATATTCAGTACTCGACACAGTAAGAGACGTTATCGGAGTGACGGCAGACGATCTGTGATCTGTGAACATACATGGTACGCCTCCATCCATCGATCCGCGAGAGCCGCTCCCCCTGTGCGGTCGTAGACGCCGCACCAGTCATCATCATACCGGTACAGAGGAAAGCGGGTGCGGATCTGGAAACATTCAAACTTGGATGGAACCTGTTATTCAGAAGTCGTGTCCAAAGAAAATAATAAATAGTTCGCGTAAATTATCATCTGGAATAATCAAAGACGACTAATTCCTGACCTCCTGCGCGCTCATCATCTGCATGTCGCACCCCGCAGCTGTGCACGATGAATAGACCTTCTCCATCTTGGTCTTGCTCCCGATCCAGATGATACCGCAGTTGCTGAAATGGTTTGAACGGTGATCACTGTGTATGGTTAGAAAGTCAAACAACTTTCTGGCAATTTGCCAAGAAGTTCTTCCAAGTCCTTCATCAATAGGTGTTGTACTGACATCCACAGCTGTTTTCCCCTCTTGGCTTCGAGCGCGGCGATCTGTTTATGGGTGTCGCGGACGATGGGGACGTAAGCAGGATCGACGTGGCCGATTCGTGTGATACGAGAGCAGCCGTGCGAAGAGCCCTTGTCGTGGTGGAAGTCGAACTGGAATATGAGGCGATTGTTTACAAACTCGAAAGTACGTTGTACGTCAGAGATCATTGGGTTTTAGATATTATGGACTCCTTGTCTAAATACAATGAAAAAGAGGAGAAACCTGATCGATCTTGATGGTTGCATATCCCAGTGCGGCACAATGATAGGCGGCGCTCGTTCCGACGATTCCCGATCCCAGGACAGCTACATCCCAGATCTTGGGCATATTTTAACTCCTGATAGACTCCTGACATACCCCCGGTTGAGAGCTAATAAGTAGTTAGACGCGGAACATATATGTGTATATATAAAACTGCGTAAGAATCACATGGCAGAAGGAATACCCCAGGGTCAATGCGATCGAAAGCGAGAGTGGCGTGTTTGTACTGTGTAGTCGGACACACGTTTCAACGGAGGAGACAGAGAAAGGACGAGAAAGCGGTAATCCTTTGAATTCGCCGAGAGAGAAGAGAGTGTAACCCACAACACGCCACGCGGCCTCTTCTCCCCTCCGCAATAAGCTGCACTAGTCCCCTTCCCCATTCTTTTCGTGCGAGGCCTCTTTAACCACGTTCTCAGGCCTCGACGTTGCGTCATTATTGGTCCACTTCAAGCAATGCTAAATAGAATGCAGGCCTGTGTCTCTATCAATGCATCAAAGTTGTTCCCCAATCTGACGCAATATTAGTTTCGTGGTCAGACTACATAGTGTACGACCAGTTGTCAGATGTTAGGGGCCGAAACAACTGGTCAACTCCCTTATTCCCTCCAGCGCTTTGCAAAGTTAGTTTAGTGCGCCTCTATATTTTACTTTTTTACTATCTTTTCTAAATGTCTTATTATACTCTAGACACTGTGCAATGAACAAAGTATGCACCCTAAAAGGGATTGGGGGAAAGGGGATACCCAACCTGTCCACGGCAGCGAGAACCTCAGGGAAAGCACGCGATAGAGCAATCTCTGTTCCGCCTGGAGTCGTCGCCACGGGGGAGCATCAGGGGTTAGGGAGAGGGGTTAGCAAATCGAGCGGTGCCAGAGGGGAATTGAACCGAGGAGCGCCCACTCGAAGGAGGGGTCTCTAACCAATTGCGCTGTCTGGACGGGGCGCTCGTACCAGTTCCGTCTCCCCTCCATTCCCTGAAGCCATATCCATGGTCGGGTTGTTTTCTGCTCCCCCCAGACAGCATTCTCCATTCTCTATGCAAGAGGTGAGGCAGGGTCATCTTTACAGCACCTGAATATGCGAACGCCTACTGGGATTATGCTTGATAAATGTATTTCCCGAGGATAATTCGAAGTTCCTTTATTATCACCGATATGCTCGAGCATAGGTGTTGAAATAAATTTCACGCTCCTTAGCCGGTGCAAACATCATTGTCCTTCCGAACGAATTGACAATTTTTTTATTTTATTTTCGAGGAGAGCATAGTTTTGTAAATGCTGATTGCAAACGTGGAGCGACACGAAGAATATTAATAGGTCTCCTCTACCGATTAAATTTCTGCTGGAACACGTGCTTCCCATGTGCTTGTTTCTGCCAATGCCCTTGCAAGTCGCATTAAACAAAAGGTCAATCAATCTTCATCACTGCCATGCTCGGGCATAATCATTGAAATAGATTTCACGCTCAGTTGCCGGAGCAAACGTCATCGATCTGCCGAAGGAATTCACAATTCCCGAAGTTGCGACTGTTCCAGAAAGACGATGCATCCAAGAGAACGGAAAGTAGAGTACGAGGCCTTTTCTCAATGTCGAATGGTGAACGAGGGGAATCAGCATATCGGCGATGCTCTGAAGGAAACTTCACGTTCGATAACCGGTAGTGCTAACCCGAGCAAGCACGAAAAAGTACTGAGCTGCTTCGTAGAGTAGGAAACATGACCTATGCTTCGTTGCAACAAATGTGATACCGAACATGAACGTCATCCCTGCCACTACCAGCGATACTGTCTGAATGCAAATCAAGCGCCATAAATGCGGCGCATTCAACAAATTTTTGCGTCACCAGAACAGTGTCTATGACTGCTTTCTTGAACAGCATTAGCCTCAGATTTCGATGAATACTGTGAAAGTGAAAGTGAATTATTGTCAAGGAAATAAATCTTTCACGCCTTTGTGGTTAACAGCGTCTTAGCATAGATGCTGAAGATGTAGAAGGCGGCCAGAGAAAATAGTAAATAGGATATTTGAAGGAAAGAGATGGCTGCATGGCAGCAAGCTATGTCGCGATCCCATATATTCACATCCTCCGATAAATTCTTCATTAGTCGCGGTAATGGAAATCGGGAGGAAAGGTGTCAGACTGAACCCAAAACTCCTGGTATCAATACTATATTGTATAGTGTTTTCCACAGACACTTGACGCTGCCAGAGCGTTCATGGAAAGGCAATAGCCTCTAATCCCAACCTTTTCAATCTCAAATTTCAGTCGCTGATTAATTTCGAGCACTCAAGAATTGTAAATTCTCTCACTACAATGACCGACTGTGTGAGTCTCGCGTTAATCGAATTCAGTCTTCATTTCATGCCCTATTGAGTCAAGGTGAACATGTACATGAAACAGAGCTTGATGCGCTAAATGAAGATCGTGCGCAGTCCGCCAGTGGTACTACTATCCTAAGTTTCAACCTTTTCTAATCCTGTTGCGATTGGCGAAAATTCGGTCATCTATCTAAAATGGCCGGAGAATCATAGTAACGCACATGAAATTACTTTACAGGAATACGATTGCAAATTGTATTCTCCATGAGTGGCCGCAGGAACTGTTCCTGCTTTATCACTGCCAAGCTTTGGCGTAGGTGTTGAAATAGATTTCGCGCTCTTGTTCCGGATCAGAAATCATTCCGAACGTATTGGAAATTCCAGGGGGACCGATTTTCGTAGAGGGAACTCGTGAGAATGGAAAGTGGTTGAGAAGACCCCTCCTCAGGGTAGGATGGCGAACAAGAGGAATCAACATATCGACGATGCTCTGAAGCCGAATCTGCATTCAAGGAACCAAAGCGCCTACCCGAACGAGAACGATAAAGTACTGGGCGGAATCGTATAGCATGAAATAAGCTGGATACTGCGAGCTTACAAACGTGATTCCTAATGTGAACAAGGCTGCCGAGAGCATCATGGATGTTGTCTGTAGGTATTCTCTTTACGGACACCGAAGACCTTCCCTGCATACCTCAAATGGAACGAGGATTCGCAATGTATCCGTCACCATGACAAGCTCATTCAGCTCGTACCTATAAATCGGTGCTATCTCAGTTTGTCGGTAATACCTTCGTCCCAGATGCGTCCCGCTCTGAGTGGAGTATGTCCAATTTCTGCGTGCCTTTTCTCGCTTATTTACGAGTATACTCAATATCACTATCAGCTACAATTTCTGCATTAAGAATGACGCAAATAGTACTGGTATACCAGGAAAGACCCACAAATGCAGGTCACATTTATGGCCACGGAGAAAATTATTGGAGCTCCGCCTGATAATACGTAGATTTCCCCGACTTATCGATCATCGCGTACCGTATTGCGTAACGGCAACGTTGGCAGCGGATATGACCACTTCCAAGGTAAACAGAACGAGTGGAAGCCATGGAATTCCTGCATCGTGAGCCTCGTACTCTCCACTTTCGATCAGAGCCCAGAAGCGCTCCATTTGCGTCGTCACCAAGCCAACGGTTGCCATTGAGAAATCTGCAGGGGATTCTATTGCAATGCTATTCAAATCGCAATCTGAGCGTGGCAGCGATAACTCAGAACATTTTCTTTGCTCAACACAATATTAGCCATGGCAAGCCTCTGGTCTCGGACTGTATTCGTTGCTTCACTCCTTGGCTTACGAAGCGATCCAATTGTATTTGGATCGTCACAATAAACTAACCGAATATGAAGACGATATGAAAGATGTTCCTGAAAGATCCCATCATCATGTAGTCCGCAGTTTCGATGAATTTCTGCATCACGAGCATCGTGTCAACAGCAGCTTTCTTGAATAGCATTAGCCTCAGATTTCGGTGAATTCCCTGCAGTCCTTCAAATGGTACAAGTAAACAACTCCTTCAACCTTGAAGCGTAGCAACGTCTTCGCGTAGATGCCGAAGATGTAGAAGGCAGCGAGAGAGCAGGAAAGGAAAGCGATTTGAAGGGAAGCGATGGCTCCGTGGCAGCACGACCCTTCGCGTTCCCATAGGAGCAAATCTTCTGAGAAGTTGTGCACCATCGGAAGATATGGAAATAAATATGACGAAGGAATCAGGTGATGATCAACGCTAATGGAATCGGTCTCTATTCTAAATGCACCTGGCATTCCTTTGTTTTCGACGCCCCGTTCGATATTGTAGCTGCATAACATCGAGAGTAACGGGTGAATAACGTTATTGAAAGAAAAGTAGGCAGGGATAATTCGTAGTATTGGCGCGGGAATGGAAACGACGACTACTTCCGCGAACACAAGGGGTGACAAAGTACTTACTGCGTTTAGCGAACCATGACTTTCATATCAGCGCGACCTTACAGTTTTTAAAGCCGATATATGGCACACCATTTTCAGTTTGGTCCCTAGACAAACTCCTGAAGACCGCGGCCTTCGAATCCTCGTTACTGAGGAGATAATCACTGCGGAATTTGTTACACGTGTGTAATTAGAAAGGAACACGAAACACATGAAGAGGTTTCTTCCTAATTACAATAATTGTTCCATATGGAAAAGGAGCCTTTGCCAATCAGTTTCTGTTTTTTCCTAATTTATTCGAATCGATTCATCGGAACCGCCAAATGATCAGTTCCTGCTTTATTATTGCCACGCTCTGGCATAAGTATTGAAGTAGATTTCGCGTTCGGTAGCCGGAGCAAACATCATTGCTCTACCAAACGAATTGGTAATACCCGGTTGTGATACTTTCGCAGATGACAGACGTGAAAATGGATAATAGTGCAGTAGGCCCTTTCTCAGAGACGAATGATGAACGAGTGGAATAAGCATATCAGCAATGCTCTGAAATTGAGTGGTTAACTCCAGTCCAAAAGGCCATTACCCTAGAAAATTGTAAGTTCGAGCACCAAAATGTGATTACCCGTGCAAGAATGATAAAGTAATGAGCGGAATCGTAGACGAGAAAATATGTGGGATATTGCTTGGAGACAAATGTGACACCGAACATGAAAGTAACCGCTGACATCATCATGGAGATTGTCTGAATTTGAAGGACTTGTCATTTTTGAAAATTGTTTGAAAATAGTAAATTCCTTGCATACCTCAAACGGTACGAGTATCCGCAACGTTTTAGTCGTCATCACGAGCTCATTCAATTGATACCTGCAAATTCAGTTTCTGAAGTTGGTAATAATAGTCGTTCACCTCCTGCTCAAATGCGATCCTGTGTGCGAGGAGGATGTCCAGGTTTTGTGTGAAATATTATGCTTTTTCACGAGGACGCTCAAAATTAAGACTGTCTACAAAGGCGCAGAAAATAATTAAGCGACACCACATTACCAGGATGGAGATAACGAGGCAGAATTGATTTATACCGACAGATATGCGAATATGGAAGCTTCCTGAGGGATACTCCATTCAACTTGTAGGCTTCGACATATTGTCGGCGGAATTAACGGACTGTACGCTGGTCGTTCTCCTCGCTAAACGCCGTAAACATGGTACATACACAGATGCGTCGGGAAAAAAACTCCAGTCAGATAATATGAGCGGTTCTTTTCTTTTCGCTCGCTCAAAGGGGCGAGTCGCATGCAAGAGTTGAGAAACCACCATTTTTACTGCGTTTACCGAGGAGGGCGTCCAGCGGTCATTCCGTATGGTTAATTCCGTCGACATACCATGCTGTGCGGCGACAAGAGTGAAGGCGGCGTAGGCGATCTCGGATGCAAATAGTCCAAGGGGAAGCCACGGAATCCCGACTGCCTCCATTTCGTACCGTTCGACGGCTATCAGAGCCCAGAAGCGCTCCATTTGCGTCGTCACCAGACCGCCGGTGGCCAACGCGAAATCTGAATCGGTTTCCTAGTGTTGTATACGGCTATGAATTTCTTTTTTACGTTATTGCACAAAAGAGTCACTCTATCAATCGCGATCGATTTCGATTGGCAATAAAAACTCACTAAAATTGAAGATGTGCCTCAATGTCTCGCTCCTTGAGGACGCCGTTAAAAGGGTACCGGCTGCTTCAAGGAATTTCTGCAGCACGAGCACCATGTCAACGGCGGCCTTCTTGAATAGCAGCAGCCTTAGATTTCGATGAATCCCCTGCACTATCCGATTATCCTGTGGAAGAAATTGAATATGCCTTAGATTCGGTCAAAGTTTTAGCATAGATGGCGAAGATGTAGAGGGCAACAATCGAGCCGAAGAGATAAGCAATGTGAAGGGAAGTGACGACTTCGCGGCAGCACGATCTCTCGCGATTCCAAAATAGCAAATCCTCGGGTTGCACCATGAGAAACGAGGAGAATAGGCGAGGGGAAAAATCAGAATAATCCTTTCCTTACGTGTAATGCATTCAATCGTTCACCTTAACAGTTAATTGCCTTCGACAGTCACTAGAGAGATAATGAAAGATTATTGACCGACGCGAATGTAACTGAAAGAATGCGAACACATTACAGGCACAGCTGAAGTTTATAGTCGAATAAACATGCACAATCATTGTTCCTTTGATCTGCTCATTAGAAAAAGAATCTGCCACTCAAAAGCAGCACAACAAAGTTTGAAAATGGCTCATGATTAAAAGAATGCCGCATGTGCATCAATGTTTTAGATCCTAAATACTACGTCACGAAAGCTTCATGTTCATTGCCAAGCACTCGTGTATCCGTTGAAATAGATCTCTCGCTCGCGTTCCGCACCAAATGTCAATGCCCGCCCGAAAGAATTCACTACTCCCGCAGGCGATATCTGGACTCTCCTCTTCATATTAGGTTGATCGGAAAGTAACGGTTGCAACTAGGGCATGATAAAGTACTGCAATCTATCGACCAACGGGAGAAAACCCCTCTGGTGGGGATTTTATATCACCGATGACAATAGGAATTTTA
>JACMIG010002434.1:0-15335 GCA_014805385.1 Levipalatum texanum | reverse complement strand
CCCCCTTCCCCCCCCAAACCCCACCCACACACCCCCCCCCACCCCCCCCCCCCCCCACCCCCCACCCGCCCCCCCCCCCCCCGCCGCCCCGGCGGCCCCCCCCCCGTTTGTCGCCATCACTCTTCTAGCCATCGATTGTTCATGCGGGTTCATTTGATCGTACTTTGTTTTAAGTTGATTGGATCCATTTTCAGATAATGGATGTCAAAGTGTACGTGGGAGGACTGCCCTCCGATGCGACGAGTGAGGAGATCGAAGATGCCTTCCGTCGCTTTGGGCGCATCCGCAAAGTCAGTTGCTTGTGTATATTATAGTTTTCCGGATATCGCTGTTTTCATTGCATTCAATGAAGTTGTCTATTCTCAGAGACCGTCTCTTCGGTCTCCAACGTAGTGCCCACCCTTCCTTCACTTCCCTCCCTTCGCGACTCTGCGCATCTCTTCCCACCCTGTCATCCACCCCTTGCGGCTAAATGTGCCCGCCTGTGGATCCACTGCACATCGAAACATTACCCGAAAATCTGCGCACTCTTCCGTCCGCATCTGTTATCTCCCACCGCGTCCATCCAACACCGTAGACACCTCCGCTTCCCGCTCAACCTTCAGCGAAAGGTTTTTCGGGGTGAAGGGAATGAAGGCTAACCGAACGAAAATGGAAAATATGGGTTTGTTTAAGATTTGGGTCGCTCGTCGTCCGCCTGGATTCGCGTTTGTGGAGTTCGAAGATGGCCGCGATGCGGAGGATGCCGTCCGTTCCCTCGATGGTGGTCGCATTTGCGGAGTACGTGCCCGCGTCGAGCTGTCTCACGGACGTGGCCGACCCAATGGAGGAGGAGGCGGCGGCGGATACGGATACGAGTGGGTTCATTTTCATGAATTCATATATTCAGCCGTCGTCGTCAAATGAATTCATATGTTCAGCCGTCGTCGTTCTCGCTCTCGCTCGCGTGACCGCGGAAGGTCGCGCTCTCGCTCCCCTCGCCGCTCGCGTTCTCGCTCGCCGCGCTACGACGACCGCAGGAGGAGCCCTCCCAACAGGGATCGCTCACGTTCAAGGTTTTTTCTTCTAACTAGACTTATTAAATTATTAACTTGTTTCAGGAGCCGCAGCCGCTCTGCCTCCCGAGATTAATGGCGAACTCCATTGCTCTGCATTTCATTCCGTGATAAGTCCAACTTCCGATCTTACTCCCTTCAATTGACTTGTGAAACATGTAAACCTGTTGATAGTCTTTTTATTTGGCCTAACGCGACCAGCTGCGTCAATAACCGTCAAGTCCGGAAATTTTCATTGTTTATACTCGAACACGATAAACGCTTAGGGGTCGATGTGTGTATGCAAAGAAGTACCAACACCACTTCGGGAAGTAGATTGATTGGGTAGAAAAACTATTAGCATTCTGCATGTAAGGTGGAAAAACCTCAATTCATTTCGGGACTTTTCCAGAAGTTCGGTCCTTGTGAAATTGCAATTTTGAAGTCGTTTCTTAGTATTATTCATTTATCAACAGTTCAAAAAAGTAGCAGCGAGAGTAACCCGTGATATCATCACTGAATTTGAGGGCATTCCTAGCGGGAAGTTCGTTGCTCAACGTAGTTTGAGGGATGGAATATCCGCGTAACATGATAAAGGTGCCTACAAGCAACCAAGCATTTAGATCTGCTAAGCACTATTGAATACTTACATAACATGCAACTAAAGGCAATCCCAAAGCAGGCTAACAACTAATGAATAAATTCACAATACAGTGGTCTCGCGAGTTTGAGAGTGGTGTGACCCTTCCGAGGCAGTCTCGAAGGAATCCAACTCGAGGGACTGGCCACGGCGATCGACCATGTGTCCGGCCTCCTCCATCTGCCATTAATCATTGCTTGGACCATGAAAGGAAGTCAACCTCAAATTTTCCCGGCTGAAAGGCCAAAGCCGAGGTGTCCGCCTTCATTGCCCTGCAAGATCTTCATTAGATACTGACTAACAATAAGCTGTGAGGAGAGTAGCTATGAACTGATTGTGAGAAGGCTGTCGCGTGGAGGCTAGTACAAGACGAGTACGAGACAACGGGGACCAGACTGCAGGCCATGCAACAACCAACCTCCACCATTCAATCGGCCATGAGAACTAGAAGCGACATGATTGCGTCTGTCTGCAAGAGAAGAATTAATCCCAATACGAGAGGACGGGGACACAGCAAGCAGTTAGCAGAGGGACAGGCAACCAAGGAAGGGGGCACCCATGCGCACTCCTTCCCTACCCTCGTCGATGTAGGACGAGATGCGGGAGTAGACGGCATTGGAGGGGGGAGGGTAGTGGAGACGGACGAGAGGGACTTGGCCAGTGGTGGGGGAGGGGTTGAGGACGGGGACGGGGATGGGGGCGAGGAGGGAACAGCCCTCCTCCCTCGCCGATGTGTAGCTCCTCCGTCGGATGAGGGGAGGAGGGGAGGAGAGGCCTCTCGGTGGCCTACCAATCAGTCACATAATCGACCCCCTTCACCCTCTCCCCCGATGGACACCCTCGAACAATGAAAGGGAGGGGAGGGAGGGAGTGGCCACCTTTTGTCACGGAGGGAACCCTGTCGACTGCTCAGATCCTCCAGCACTGCCTTCCTCGTCAAATACTTCTCCCTCTGCTGCTGGATGAAGATCTTCTGGGGAATATCGGGGATGAGGTAGTCCATGAGCATCTTGATCAGGAAGACAAAGTGCTGGAGTGGAGGGAGTTGATGAGGGTGAGGGAAGAGGGGATACCTCGAAGACGACGACAAATAGTAGTCGGAGGGCAATGATCTTCCACCAATCCGCCGAGTACGAGTACCACGTGTCGCTGTCGCAGTGAGATCTTCCCTTGATCATCGACTGGTCGAAGTACGCTGTCGAATTGGCCTTCAGAAGATCGCAGGGAACGTTGCGGAAGCCGCGGAACCTGGAGGGAGGAGTGGAGGGAGAAGAAGGTGAGAGGGGAGAGGAGAGGGAGAGGACGATGGTCCCACCTGCAGTCAGTTACGTTGGCGGCGCCAATGAGCGATCTCCTCACGACAAGTTCACGAGCATCGAAGTGGGACAGCGACCAGTCCACGTACCCTGAATGACTCCCTTCCCCCCTCCCCTCCTCCATCTCCTCACCCTCCAGGTCGTAATCGTAGGAGTGCATGAAGTACAACTTGGGAATGAAGTCTGATGTGAATGCGATGACGAGTGCCTGAGAGGGAGCCTCTCTCTCTCTTCCCTCCCTCCTCTTCTCTCACATTGACAGTCACTGAGATATTGGATAGGAACTGCAGAATCTGCAGCCATATTCCGATGTTCCTCGACTGCGCCGGCATCGGACGCTGAGTCGTCACGAGGAACTTGTAGGCGTCCAGGCGGATCTGGAGGGGAGGAAGACCCTCGTCCCCCTCCCTCCACTCACCTCCATGATGTTGTTGATGAGGGCAAAGACGGGCGCCAGTGGGAAGGCAGCCACGAAGAGGGTGATGAACCCGAACTGGATGACTGGAAGGGGGAGGGGATGGAGGGAGGAGGAGGGGAAGGCACCCTACCCATCTCGAGGTACTCGTCGAATAGCCACTGGTCGTAGGTGGGGGAGAGGAAGTAGTCTGACTCCCATCGGATCGCCCCTCCATTCTTCTTTGCCCTCGTCTTCCTTTCCTCCTGTTCACGATGAGAGGCAGGGAGGAGGAACTGCCAACGACGGATGGCACTCATGATGAGACTGAAGGGGGAGATGACGAGGGGGAGGGGGAGAGGGACGAACGGGTAGAGGATCTCGATGAAGGCAGAGAAGAACTGGCGACCACACATGATAATGGCCAGCTGGATAACCAACTCGGCAAAGCAGCCAGCAGGGTCGCAGCCTGTCATTGGTTCCCTTCTCCCTCTCCCTCCATCCACCCTCATACCTTCCAGTCGCGTCCCTCCAATGTGCAGTGCTCCTCCACTGCTATTATCCTTCGACTTGTACGCCGGCAACTGGGAGAGTCTAGAGAGAGGAGGAAGTGGAGGGAGGGAGGAGAGGGTAGGACTGACAGGCCCTTGAAGAAGGCGATGTAAAAGAGGGAGGAGTAGTAGTTGACGAATTGGAACAGGAACACCTTCACCGTGAACGAGTTGTCAAAGTCATTCTGGGTCCGAGGACACTCCCATCGAGTGAGCACGAGGGCAAGGTAGTAGTAGACCTGGACAAGTCCTTCCTCCCCACGTCCTCCCCTTCTCTCCATCTCGCGAGTCTCTTCTCAACTTCACCTCCCAACCTCCGAGGAGGGTTCCTCCTCCTCTTTCCTCCACTCACTGTATTCATAATGAGAATGACGATCAGGTTGATCGTAGCTGCAGTGGCTGTCACAATAACGAACGCGTATCGGTCGACGGTTTCGCTGTTTTGTCTGAAACACGCGAGTTCTACGTAGAAGTCGCGCAGTCGCGTGCGAACCTCGCTAGCAGCTGCATCATAATCACGCGGTAGACGACGATTCCGAAGACGACGCCGAGGACGAGGACGATCTGAGGCCCCGCCCCCTTCTCCCCTCTTCCCCTCAAAGAGACTCACGAAGAAAAGGACAGTGACACCCGATGCGAGGAGATTCATCAGTCTCTTCCTTCCCGATAGATAGGGATCATTCTGCTTGGTGATCGGATTCCATTTGGTCGTCTTCACTCGATACTGGAACTCAGGTCGGACGGTGTCCTCCTCCACGGCGAAGTCGAGCAGACCCCACTTCCAGGCCACCTCTGCGTGGTATCTGAAGGGGAGAGGGGATAGGGAGGGGAGGGAGGGGAGGGTCACCTCTTCCACCCCTCCAGGAACAGACTCGCCCACACGCTCATCAACGCCGCGAACACCACCGTCATCGTGTTGTCGAAGAGGTAGGAGACCTGCGAGGGGGAGGAGGGGATGAGGAGGGAGAGGAGGGTTCACCTTGGAGTAGACACAGCTCGAGTTGAGGTACTGGAAGTCGCAGTAGTGGTTGCAGGCAGGACAAGTGATCAGCTTCCCTCCAGGCCCGTTGACATCGCAGATCTGCTGACTGCAAGGGAGGGAATCCCTCCCTCCCCCTCCCTTCCCCCCTCGGAGGGCAACGGAATACGAAGAAAAGGAATCGCAACTGTGGAAGAGGCCAGGAGATCCCCTAGCGGAATGGACACAAGAAAATCGGGAAAAATATATAATCGAAAAGTTCCGCCACCACCAGAAGAGAAAAAGGGGAAGAAGAGAGGATACAACCCTTAATCTCGATCATCACCTCACGGGACTTCGAACCAGCGAGACGCTAAACCAACTAAACCAAACATGATTCTTTTCTATTTCTGTTACTCTCCTTCCCTTTCCCTCCCTCCACCCACCTGACGGGGTTCTTGGTGAATTGAAATATTCCAAAGGCAACGCAGATTATGCCGAGGAAGGCGGCAGGGTACAAGGTCTTGGTGTAGTAGCCAAGCCAAGCAAAGTAGAAGCCGACCTTGGAACCGAAGTATCGCCTGCAGAAGGGTGAGGGGAGAGGGGAGGGGGTACGGTACTTGATGAGGTCCAGTGGCTGGTACTTGTACCACACTCTCCAGTTGGCCCAGCAGATGTAGAGGAGCTCACGTTGATTCAGTGTCTCGTCCTTCATTTCGTTGCGCTCGCGCAGTTCCTGAACTGGGGTGAAGGGAGGGGGAGAGGAGGAGGAGGGGAGGGGGGAAGGGGAAGCAGACCTGGTGGAGGGGGTAGGCACCCGTGTACGTCCCATTCTGCAGCAGTCGATCAATGCCCACTCTGAAGGAGGAGGTACGATACGGTAGTAGGGTTGGCTTATCGGTATCGGTTATCGAGTTAACCGAATGAAAAAGCGTTTTGAGACAGTCAATCGGTTTAACCGGTAAGAGTTTACATAATGCAAATGCTTATCGGGTTGTTATCGGGTTGAGACAGACTCATTTCGCCTTCTGTTTGCTGTAATTTGACGTCTTATCGGTTTATCCGAGAAGCATTTTCATACATTTCAATGATATCGGGTTAACCCGATAACAGCGAAATGACTGTCTCATTTTATCGGTTTTCCGAAAACCGATAAGCCAACTCTATACGGTAGTGTGAATAGGAGGGAATCGGTGTAGCAACTAAAGGCCCGTTAGTCTCAGCACTCGGCCACAGGCGACCGCGAGGAAGCAGAGAAAAGGACAGGCAGATCCCAATTAGTGCAGAAAAGGCCACCCAACGATGAAAGTGAGAGAGAGGAGAGAGAAGAAAGGCCACGCCATTGGAAGACTCCCACAACTCACGAGAATAACGATGTGAACTGTGTTAGGATGTTGCCACTGAAAATGGACTCCACCTCGGGAGAATCCTTCACTATCTACTCCAACAGAGAAGGCAACTCAAGCGGTTGCAAGGGGGGAAGGGAGTCTGCCCCCCACCTGTACTTGTCGTCCTCCTCGTGTCCCCCTCCATCCGAGTTGTATCGGGCCCTGCCATCGACCACTCCCTCCACAACGGGGAACGGGCACTCCTACCGTATCAACAGATCGTACACCATTCGACTCCTCTCGGCAGTAGGGAACAACATGTCGGGACGGTCCCAATTGACGAAGCTGAGGACTCATTCCCCCCTCCCCCTCCATCCCCCCTCACTTGTGTCTCCGATCCGAGGAATATGAAGCCGAGTAGTAGTCGGGCTCCTCGAGGAACAGCTTAGTCTCGTTGTCAAAGTCGAGGAAGGCGAGCTTGTCGAGGGCCCTGTCGACGCATCCGGGCATAAGGGCACGACCAGAGTGCTGGAGGGGAGGGGGGAGGTGGAGGGGGAGGAGAAGGACTCGCCCACCTCCACGTCGCACTTCTTCACGGGTAACTTCACGTTGAGCAGTGTGGCCTGTTTCTCGAGCACGGCGAAGGGAGCGTGGATGAGAACATAGCGAGTCCTCCCCATCTGAGTGGCCACTCTCCTCCCCTCTCTCCCTTTCTCCTCTCCCCTCCACTCACCCCTGGATCGGCCTTCTCTTCGATCAGCTGCAGTCCCATCTTGCACAGATTGTTCTGGAAGTTCTTCCTCCTCTGTCTCCTCTTCTCCTTCTCTTCGTCTTGACTCGTCGTGGCCTCGTCGTCGTCGGTCTCGTCCTCGTACGCGAGGACATAGTCGATCTGGAGAGGAGAGAGGAGGGAGAGAAGAGGGAGGAGAGGGAGACTCACCTGCTTGTCGCCATCGACGAAGCATCGATTGTCGAACTCTAACTTGATGGTGGTGGCCATGGAGGTGTCCAAGTGCTGCAAGTGGGAAGAGATGTTCATCAGAGAGAGACGGCGGGATTATTCTTATCGATCCTTCGGATCATCGTCGACCGACCTCGAACTTCTTGGTGGATACTTCTCGTGCGAGTTCCCTCCAGTCCCTTGTCTCCAGTGGCCGGACGTCCATGAGGTCTTCGACGGTGGAGTCGTCGGGGGACGAGGCCATTTCCCCCCGACCGTCTACAAGAGATGACGCATGTTGGGAAGGTTCTTAGAGAGGAGATGCCCTATCGTTCGAATGGGGAGAAAATGCGGGAACTGAATGGGTGATTTGTCTCGGAATCAATGATGGGCAGAAGGGGGAGGAATGTCGCGAGGGGCGAAAAAGCCCTCTTCCTCACTCTTCCTCCTCTTCCTTCGCCCATGACAACTCCCCTGCTGTGAAAGTGAGAACTTCTTCCTTGACCTCTTCACTATCGTTGAAACAATCAGCTGCTGGTGGGGGGATCAGAATAAAGAAAGTATCCTCACGTGGCTGGAGGAGTGGCCGCCCCTGCCTCGACTTCATCTCCTCCCGATACTCCGACCTCATCGCATCTGCAGACAAATGATTGTGCCACGAGTAACAAGGCCCAGCCAGACACGAGTCGATAACCATGGAAATGCCACAGACATGGAAATAACGACAGGGAGACGTTTGCATTCTTCCTGGTCTTCAATAATTGGACTCGTGCAGTGTTCCGATTCCACCGAGGGGATAATTAAATGGAACTGCCGCGAAGAAAAAAGAGGTAACGAACACGCAAAGGAACTGCGGGGGGTAAGAGGGAGGGAGGGAGACAGGCTACAAGTGAGCAAACTGGGCCATGCTTCCTGCAGGGGAGGGCGACGTCTGACTCACCTGCGACGATACTTTCCCATTTCGTGACGACGTCGAGAAGATACCCACCCAATACTCTGATGCTCTCAATGCGAGTTGAATCATCAAAGGAAAGATGCGACGCGATTGTATTGTTCCCACGGCAGTTTATGTCCCACCCACGGCGGTAGCCCTTCCCCCCTTCTCTCCCTTTACAATGTTGCCACTCGGGTGCACCTCACTATCGATCGATTCTCCCACCATTGATCGCATACTGCTGAACCGGTGCTCGGAGGACATCAATATGCAGTTGTCCATGGAGGAGACGTCGACTCAGTCCCATACAGAGAACAACTCCAGGAACAAAGGACGAGTCCACTGGAGAAAGGGAAAAGGAAGGGAGACTGTCCTTCCTCCTCCAAAGTTGATCAGCAGGGCAAGGAACGATGCTTATTCAAGCTGCCGAGTATTCGCTTTTTTTAATTGTTCTCGATCCTCGTACACTCCTTGAAGTGGCCGGCCGTCCGCCGTTTAGTCGCTGCCATCCGCGAATTAGTCTGCCATTTTCATGGGATGCCGCATGTTGTTGTGGTTCATAGTGGAAACCTGTATCAGAATATTTCTCCCAGGGCTTAGTTGTCGTCTCCTTTTCCATGTAAGATTGATCCTTTCTATCCGGAAGTGAAAGAATTAAAAGTGTCTTGTCCCCGTTGTCAGTCTCCTCTCCACCAGTCCTCTTCCCTCCAGTCGTGGCCGAGTCCTCATCTCTCCGGTAGTTCCTCTCTTCCTCCCCAATGATTCCTCCCCCCGTGTGGTCTTCTTCCCCTCCTCGGCCTCATCGCATTTCAGCCCTTTGGATCGATTGAGAAGGGGGAGATAAGGGCAGAATGGACAGTGGAGGACTCCCGACTGCACTCCTCTGAAGGAGTTCCCCCTCCAGCCATGGCCTTCCTCGACGAGGACGAGATCATCTCCCAGGTCAGGAATGAGGTGAGGAGGGAGAAGGAAGAGGATGAGGAAGGAGAGGAGTTGAGATGAGACTGGAGGACGAGGACGGAAAGTGCGGGGCTGTGCTGCCCAGTGCACACAAGTGAGAACATCGCTGATTGTTTCTGAGGTTTAGAGGCATAAGGACCATTTAGACGGGCCAAGCACGGAGGACTACCACTTGACTTCCGATGCATTCACAGAGACGACGACGATGAAGGACAAGGATCACCCGGGTACTCGGTCAGTCTCTTCCCCTTCCTCCCCTCCTCGACGGGCACTCCCAGATCCCCCTGGACGAGGAGGCCGCCACTCGGGACCTCCTCTCCTCCCGCCTTCGATCTCGCACTGCAGACTCAGATCAATTGAAGACGGAACTGGAGAGGAGACCAGTGGCCAGTGACGATGAGGCCATGGAGAGGAGGAAGGTGAGGAGGGACGGGAGAAGGGAAAGGAATCCCCCTTCAGGTACACTTCGTCGAGAAGTCACGAGAGGAGGTGGAAGAGGAGTACCAAAGGAAGAGGGAAAAGCTCAAGGAAAAGGCGGCCGAGAGGTTAGAGATACTTCAGGGAATATTCGAGGATTCTCTTTCAGACAACGTGCTCTATCAGAGCTGAATGGAGAGAAGGAAGAGGAGGAGGAGGACCCAGAGGTGATCGCTCTCCCCCTCCATGACAACCCTTTCCCTCAGTTGTCCCTTCGTCGCTTCGCCTCCTTCGAGGGGGAGGAGGGGCCATCGAACGGAGAGGCCAAGGAGATCATGCTCATCTACGCTGTCGGGGACGAGACTCCACGGGGGGAAATTCCATTCAATCTATCCGTTCTCTCCCTCTCCCCTCCTCCACGACGGAGTCCCTTCAGCTTCGAGTACGGAAAGACGCCCGGGTCACGGACTTCATAGGACTCGGCTGCTACAAGTACTTCATGGCCACTGGCAAGTTGTTGAGGTACAATTCCCTCCCCTCATTCCTGACACTGCCTTACAGTTGTCCGCCCGAGCACTTGATGTTGTACATAGCAGAGGAGAGTGGCGAGGTCAGTGCCTCCCCCTCCCCCTCCTTCCCTCTCCCTCCTCCAGATCGACTCCGACTTCCCTCCCTTGGATCCCCACAAGCACATCGGCGAATTCGGCTTCACCGTCCTCGCAGTCAAAGAGAATCGAAGAGGTTTCACATGTATCACAGGAAATCTAAACAATCCCTCCCTTCCAGCCGCTCAGTCTCCCTCCATGACGACTGTCTACGTGTACCTCCCCGATCGGACCTGCTTCCCCTTCCAACTTCCCCACCTCCAGAAGACACTCGAGTGGCTCAGGGACGAGGTACTCAAGAAAAGAGAAGCCACCATGGACGAGAGTACGAGGAACACCTTCACCATTCGTCAGTCTCCTCACCCTCCCCTCCCCTTCCCCTCCCCCTCCAGTCCACGAGTATCGACTGGAACACGTCGATGTCCCCGATGTCGCCCTCGATCTCTCCGCCTCCATCTCCTCCACCGGCACCACAGAATTCGTGCTCGTTCGCAAGAACAGTCAGTCTCCCTCTCCTTCCTTCCCTCTCTCTCCTCTCCCTCCAGGTTCCCGTCGTCTCTTCCACCCCCGTGGTGCTCTCTCCCCCCACGACTCCGTCCCTCCCACTCCCTCCACTGCCGCTGTCCAGCCCTCCTCCTCTGCCTTCGGTCAGTTCCCCTTCCTCTCCCATCCACTCCCCCCCCCCCTCAGAGTTTCCCTCGGTGGTCTCCCGTGCCCTCCCCGTCTCTTCCCCTCGTCCTTCTTCCCTCGTCGAGGACGTTGGCCTTATCGCCGATTTCCGCGTCGAACGACTCCACAAGTACAAGATGAAGTGGACTGCCCGACTTTGTATCTTAATTATCAGAACCTATCGAATGTATTTTAATTTAGCCCTCCGATGGAACTGCATCGAAGTAGTGCCATGGAACACGGAGAGAAGGCCATCAGTGATGTTCGCGGGAGGAGGGCAGAAGGTGAGGAGTCCGCCCCCCTTCCCTTCCACTCCCTCCCCTCCAGTCAACGCTCATCGCGTGGGAGGACATCGCAACTGTGCAGACGAAGGAAAAGAAGAACCCAGGAGGAGGAGGTGAGTGGAGGGGGAAGGGGAAGGAGGGGGAAGGAAGTCTGCAGTGTCGCTGTGGCAGGTGTCGATAGTGTGGCTGCCCCCTCCGGGAACCTCCTCCACTGCCCCCACCCCCACCCTCTCCATGCCCCCCACTACTCCTGTCGGACGTAGTCCCTCCATCAATGGATTCGGGGCCGATGCGGGCATTCGAGAGATAGCGAGCAGATACAAGGAAGGAGACAAGTGGAAGGTGAGAGGAAGAAGGGGAGAGGGGAGGAGGGGGAGTCACAGACCCTCTCCGTCGAGGCCGAGTCCTACTCCGCCGCTGATCACATCGCCAAGCTGCTCAACGATGGCATCAAGCAGAGGAACTCGGCCGTGTCACAAGTGGGGAGGGAGGAGAGGAAGGAGGGAGGAGGTCTCTATCCAGGTCTATGGCTATTCCTCCAAGGGATCTCTCCGTCCAGCAGCAGCGGCGGAGGCGGCACTGGCCTACAAGAAGGAGCTGGCCACGCCCCTTTCCCCCACCTTCCAGCCACAGCATCAGAGGTACTCCCCTTCCTCGTCTCCCTTCCACTACGAGGCCCTCTGCAGGAAACGATCGTCGTTTATGCAGTTCACAGGGAACATCTCCAAGATTCTGAAGAACCGCGACGACTGAAGGGAATCCTCGACCTCGTAGAAGTTTCTTAGTTCCTCGACTCTTTCATGGCCTGATCTCATTTCAGGGAATATTCTAGTGCTATCGCCTTGGTCAGTTTGTCTAGTCATTCTAGATGCAGAGATTGTCGTTTATTCTCCATACATGTACATATCGATTCGCTCCAAGGGAGACCAATACGGTTTTAGAAGAAGACTTCGTCGGTGTCAAAGCTCGATTCGCTGATAAAGAAGCATTGCAAGAGGGAAGAGTTGGCATCGAGTGGAGAGTGGCCGAAGGACCTCAGAGATTGAGAAGGTCTCTGTGTTCACTGGAGTCCGATGGGGGCATCGGATCGCGCTTGGGGATGAGGTGCGCGTATTCAGGGTGTTTCTGAAGGGGAGGTGGTTAGGATGGGAGGAGAAGGAGGAGAAGGGAGATGCCCACCCCTCGGATGTGGCGGTAGAGATGCTTGCCGTAGTTGTACTCGCAGGGGCAATGGGGGCACTGCAAGGGAATCTTTCCATTTTCTTTCACCCTTCACTCTGCTGACGATAGGTTGTATTTCAGTGCAAAACTCATCGTCATTTTGAGAAAATAATTTATTTCAGATGACGACAAATGAACAGCAGATATGAATGGAGTGAGTGAAATGAATCATGGATTGTTTTCGGTCTTCTCCTTCCTGGGTGGCTTGGGCAGTCGAAAGGGATCGAGTCTCTTGTACTCGTCGATGTGGTACTTCCTGTCACTTCCCCTTGGGAGGGGAGGGGGGGAGGGAGTACCTGAGGTGCCCCCAGAGGAGGTTCGTCCCGTGGTTCTGCATCCTGATCTGTATTCCACAGAGTGAGCAGATTCCATAGGAGAGTCTCTGCTCGACTCTTTCCTTCGTGAACACCTCCCAGAGGGACGAGGCCTTGGCTGGCTTGCCGGGCTGCACGAGGTAAATGGTGAATGGACAACGAGATAAGATAAAAGGGACGATCGAATGGAGGGAAGGGGCGACCACTCCATTCGGTCGGAGGAAAACAGCGTGAAGTATAGAGAAAAAGGGGTAAAAAGTGGTGAAAATGCTCCATTCGACCGTCACATGATTTTCAAAACAACTCTTACCTTTTTCTTGATGATGGGAGGTGAGTGTGGAGGGAGTTGGAGGGGAGCCTCTCCCATCCCTCCGTAGACCAGTCCACCAAGCAACGACATTCCATCCTGGATGATAATCATTAAATGAATCCAACTGGATCAACTACCATTTGAGATGGGCCCGGATGAGATTCCATGCTGTCTTCGTGGAAACACTCGGAATAATCTTCGTCCATCTCCTCCTCCTTCTTGACGGGGGCGAAGACAATGGGAGGACTCTCGCTGCAATGGCCCTCCCTCTCCCCTGCCCTCCTCCCCTTCCTACCTCGGTTCGTCGTCGACAGTCGCGATGACGATGCCCGAGGATGCCTCGTCTCCCTCCGGGGACAGCACCAACGCCTCTTCCGCCAGCACTGCGTCCTCTTCCTCGTGCCTCTGAAATTGTCGTGCTCCCCAATAAGAACAAGAGAGGATACATAATTTCAAGACTCATTCTCCCATAAAATAAGAGAACTGTCGCTAATGGACACAAGTCAGATGATACAAATGGCGATACCCTTGGCCGATTGTTGGATGATGGCGGTCCAAGGAGTGGAATGAGTTCAGGATGCGCCTGCAGGGACTCCTTCCCCTCATCCTTCTTCCCCTCTACTTACACTCGTGATATGGGCCTTCATGGCAGATGTTCCGTGGTTGTTTCGGGAGACGATCTTGGTGCAGATCTTGCAGCGCGCCTTCTTCTCCCCTTCGATTTCCTCCTTATCGAAGAAGGACCACATGGGAGAAGCCACCGAGACAGTCGCGAACTGGGAGGGGGTGGAGGGGAGGAGGAGAGGGGGACACTGACTGGATGGGGAGACTCCCCCGCCGATGCCTCCCTCCCATCCACCGTCCACGATGAGGAACCCTCTCGAGCAAGCTTCTTCGGTGGGGGCTGATGCATTCCTGAGAGAAGGACAATTAGGAGGACTCGAGGGAATGGTTCACCTGAGAAGGTTGGAGGAATGTGGATGGAGGAGGGAGAAGAAGGGACGGGGATGGGGGCCATGGGATGAGTGAAGGGAGGACGGGGAACCATCGAAGGATACGGATGGGGAGGATACGGAGAAGGGACGAGGGGATGACGATGAGTTGGAGGGGCAGGAGGAAGGGACGAAATCTGAGGAGGAAGAGAGAATATTAGGAGGTGGAGGGGACTCACACTGCCTGGCCACTGCTCACTGATGGTGAGGAGGGCATCGGCGAGGACGATGATGAGGGAATCGAGGTCGGAGTGCCTGGGGATGGGGAGAGGATAGAAAGGGAGTGGGCGGGGGAGGAGTAGATACCGAGGAGGACGAGCTCGTAGGAGTTGACGGAGTCGCCCGAGGGCATCCATGCGATGCGAACGGAAAGATTCAGGGACATCCTGGATAATCATTTAAAATAGTTTTAAAAAGCTTGGCTCGAACCTTGTCCATGGGCCAATCCTTGATCAGCCACATGGAATTCTCGCAGAGGGCACGGACAATGTCGACGATGGGATTGGTTGTGGCCCTGGACAGGAGACGGTGGAGGGGAGGGAGGGAGTGGGGGGGAACCTGTAGTTGATGTTGGAGACGGTGTCCTCCAGTCGACTGGCCATCATCTCCCGCACCCGCAGATTCATATCGATGTCTGCACTCATTCTGGAAGGGAAACGGGCATGGAAAAAGCCTGAACACAAGGAAATCACAGAATGAAAGAGAACATAGTATTTTGTCGAGAACGGATTGCTGGGACCCGTGACTGAGGGGGGCAAATCGATTTGGCGTCGCCCTTTCGTTTGGGTGGGAGGGAGGGACCAGAGAGGGAGAGAGTGGAGGGGGAGGGACCGGAGGGCGGGGCCACACCCCAAGGTTTGTCCTCCTTCTCCCTCCCTCCATTCTACCGCCAAATATACATTTACAAATCGAAATGGCGCCGCGTTCACACAGTGGGCTGAACTGGAACTTGAAAGCATTGCGTTTGAAAGGGAAGCCGCTGTTCTTCTCATGAACTGATGTGTATTTGTGTAAAATATCTTTTAATCAATCGTGGTGTTCTAAAAGTGGCTGCCTGGAATTGACTGCATCCTACAATTTTTGCCCACCAGACGACGTCTGCTACACAATTGTGTCCAGGGTTGACACAATTCTTTTCGTATTTGCCGTCTCCAATGAGCACGACACATGGAAACAGTGATGTTTAATAGTACAATGGCCCACAACAACGCGATCAACTTCTATCAGCTCCACTCCCTTCGGTGTAGTGTCGAGTCTCAGGCCGACTCCAACTCTGTACCACTTCTATCTTGAAGCTATGCTGAACGTGTCGTTGATCAACTGAAGAATGGCCAATCGAACTGACAGTTCTCATCCGAGGGAGCACACTTTCTGTGCTCCATTTGGCCGCTAAGGCGCTATTCATTTGCACCTTTCCACGAAGAGAACGACCCGGAAAGGGGATGATCGTCGGCTCCTCCCACTTCGA
>JACMIG010002433.1:957-13406 GCA_014805385.1 Levipalatum texanum | reverse complement strand
GACCTTTACGAGTGCGCTCCAAAACTGGAAGTTACTTATTTTGGCTGTATTAAAAGTTTAAAGCGTTTCAAGAAAACTCGTAAAGGTCCCGATCGGATGCGACACGATTTTAAAGATCGAAATTACAGTAATACGTGGCATTTTTACGCCAGTCGTTGACATGAAAAATAAAGTCTGATAAAGCCCATTTTTGCAGCACTTCTAGAAGATAGCCCAGGGTCACGATAACTTCAATATGAGATTGTCATGGGACCCTATCTGCTTGTTACGCCTCTTAGAAGTGGGTGCGCCGTCGCGAAACTACTCTCTTTTGCGAATTATCGTCCTGCTGATACATAACGAGATCATAACCGAATGAAACGGATTCATAGGTGACCGGACAGGCTCTTTTTCATGAAAATATTTTCATTTTGTCAAAACACATATTTCCCAAAATGGTGGTTTTCGGCGTTTTTCAACCCGACTGAAATCCATTTTCCCTTTAAAACTTTCCCAAATCAACTATTTTTGTAGAATTTTTAATGGAAAATCAGAAAAAAATTCAAAAGTAACCTATTACATCTCTTTCGTGTACATACGGTCAAAAAACCGTCTTTTCTGACTCTCGAATATTGAATTTTCTATCGTAACTCTGTAGTCCTTCGACTGTTCATGGACTTCAGGTGCGGGTTTTGTAGAGTAGCTTTCGTACTATAAGTCCACCGTGTTCATAATTTTCAGAGAAGACGCGACTATTTTAAATAAAATCGAGAATAAGTGCCGTTTTTTTCCGATGATGAAATCACAAAAATCGATATATCTACTTAACAGAGGGGGGTACCTTCTGGCCGAATGACCCAAAAAACGTTTTTGGACCCACCCATGGTACAAAATATAACACTGGTACGGGGACACAATATAGTACAAAAAATCGAAAAACGGTTAAAAAAATATGTTTTTTCAAAAATCGGAAAAAATTCCAGAGCCGTGGAATCGCCGCCCTTGGAATTTCATTTTGGTCAATTTTTACATAGAACCCGTGATATATAGTTGTAGATAATTCCCCCTAAGTTCAGCATCGAGATACAATTTATCGTTTCCAGGTGATGGACGATAACTGCGGCGACTTCCTAGAAGGCCGCATCTACTACCGTTGATCACGCAGTTTCTCAATCGATCTGTTCGCTTGATAAAGTTTGATTATTCCAATATTCGCAGCATGTTTTCTACCCCTTTTGTCCCTGTTCCATCCTCACAATCAGTTTAAAGAAGGAGTAGCAGCAAGATTCAGTGTCCGTAAAATAGCTGGGGCTATTTGGGCCAAATGTAACTTGGCCTGTGCAGGACGTCCAATGTGTTAGAGTGGAAGTCGATTAAAGGAGGGGTTCGGGGACCTTCTAAGTCTCCTATGTGACTATGATCAAGTGGTAGAACTTGAAAAACGCTATCGAATTTTATGTGGCACTATGTTCATAGATGTTTCTGTCGTCAGATAGAGCGTTGAGAAAGGCTTCCCTGAGAAACAGGGACGGCGCGAAATTCCAATTTCGCACCTGCCACGATATTGGAAGCTTGCCAAATCGTCAGATCTCGCACCCTGTGCACTATAATAAGTTGTGTCACAGTTATCTATCAGTCGTCAAATAATGAATTAGTTCCGTTGACAAAATTTCGACTCCGAAGGTCCCCGAACCCCTCCTTTAAATGTGACTGGTTTCAAACGATTCTTTCGAGAAGTCGATTGAAAAATACTCGATTGAAATTTCAACCGACTTCTCAATCAACTCCCAAAGAAGTCCAGCCGAAGGCGAATTCGGTGGCCCATTTAGAGTCTGATTTCTCTCGTTCTCGGCGCTGTTTGCTCGTCTAATAGAGTATCGTCGTTCTCATCCATCTAATTCAATACAGATTGGTTAGTGGGCCTTTCAAAATTTCATGGTTGCTTCAACGTATCGTGGCTCTTTCATAGCCTCTTTCGACGGCCTGTGTTTTGAGGCCGTAAACAGAGGTCGAATGTTCAGAATGTTCTTTCTCGTACTTTTTCAGATTAGATATACTAAATCTTTATCACTCAGATCTTATTTAAACAAGCTTATATATATATATATATCTTTATCTTCAACATTTGGGGATAGTGGGGGGTAGGGTAGTGCTTTTGATATGGCGAATGTTCATGAGTGGTTGAATTGTTACCTGTAGAAAAATCGAAACTCGGGGTTTGGGTTGGGTGGTGGCCCTATTCAGCAAGTAGAGAGTCGATTCCGCTCTTTCCGTTCATCCAATCAGCGATTTTCCTGTTGTCTGAAGCGTCATCGAGTAGAAACGCCCAATCCGTGGGGATAGAGAATTCGAAAAATATGGTGCAGTCGTGTACAAAAGATGTGCTCAAAGGTTTGTTCAGTGGTGTACAAAATATGTGGCCCTGTCATGTGCTCAAACGCTTCGGTATCGTTCACGAGCTCGCTCCAGAATCATGAACCGGCGGCAGATAGATTTAAAGCTTCAATTGCAATACACTATCATGGCAATTAGAACGCTCCGGGTGTCCGGCATCACGCTGGTCGACGGATGGAATTAATCTCGATACGATGCAAACTATTTGGGGCGTGGATCTGATTTCCTGATCGCTCTGATTTGTCAGCTTCGATCAGGCTTGTGATCAAGGACGTGTTGATAAGCAAAGATAATGGAAAAAGGGAGCGGCAAGCGTGGGCGAATCTTTGAACCCGAGCTACCCAGAAGAACCATATGCATGTGCCTAGGACAAAGAGACAAGGGGATCGATGAGAGTTCAGGCCATTTAATTGCACAAGTGATTCTTATCACGCGTCAGGCGCTCGCGGAGTTCATAAGGAAACAGAGAGGACCTTCGTTTGCCCGTAATTCAGCATGCATTACGCCAGTGTCATCTTGCTCCTGTTCGCTTGCAACCCCGTCGCACTGTCCAAGAAGGCCATTGCGGTCCCCGACACGGTAAAACATATTATTTTCCGGCTGAGTTATCCAACGTAATTCCGCCAGTAGCGTGGCCTAATGATGAGATATTTGGGTTTCGTCGGTGTTTATGTATAAATACGTGTTTTGCAGGTTCTGACGCAGGATCAGTTCAAGTGTCTCCGGGGAGTTGGCACCACCGGCATCGTTGGTGCGGTATGGGACAGCAACAAATACAATTCCCGCGGAATCGCCAACATTAAGAACGCTCGCCAGAACGGTTCGTCCATCCTTCACTGAGCTAGGTGGAGAATGTTCATGAGCTGGCCAGTTCGATTACTGGGCTATTGCAGCGGGCTTTCCCTTGCATAATTTTTATAATAGGATCGCTTTCTTACATCTTCGTTACTGGAAATTGGCAGAAAGAGAAATTAGAAGTTATAAGGTGTCGGCTGTGCTGAAAAAAGCGGCGATTTTTGCCTACAAATTGTGGGGAACCATAATAGATCTTCTTGATTGCAGGCTTCGAGCGCGTTGATGGACTTTTTACTGTGTGCTTCGTGGATCGATTTAACGGTTTTTCGCAGTGCACTGACCCGACCAATCAGGTGATCTCTTTTCACACGGTGATGGCTTCAAGCCCAGAAAAAGGGCGGCGCAGCCAAAGTAATCGATGATTCAGGAGCGAAGATTGATATCCAATGTCTATCAAAGTGTTCCAATCTGTAAAGCCTTTTTTCTGCGGTTTTTTGTGTTATATGGCATGAACTTAAACAACTCACAAACGTCCTGTCATTCCGAAGAACTAGCAGAAAACGTTTCAACTAAACAACAATGTTGGCGTGGTCAAACCGCAAACCTCTCGCGTTGCAGAATGATGTGTTGGCGCAGCGCCAAAGGTGCAAAGTGAAAGTACGCTATGGGATGTCAGGAAAGAAGGACTAAGAGAATGCGGAGACTGTGACTGATGCGAAATAATTTGAATCGGTTCATGTTGACTGCTTGTTTGGATTTTCAAACTGGCAATGATTTGTGGGGGTTGGGGTGGCAAGAAAGTTGAAGCTGCTCCTTTAAAGATTAGGAACAAATTTCCGTGTCCAACTGGGGGAAATGTGGCTAAAACGCAGACACAGGCCAAAGTGCAAGTGCACTTTGGCCTGTGTCTGAATTTCAGTCACATTTGCACCAGGTGTTTTGCGGATACGGAACTCGGCACCAACTCCTTCCATTAAATACAATTTTTGCAGATGGAAGCAGCGATTTCGAGATTAGCCACTGAAGGAGCCAAGGCCGACATTCTGTGGATTGACACTAACTGTGAGTGATCCATATATTTAGAGACCGCAACGTGATTCACAAAGTTCCACCAAAATGCTTGAACTTAGCCTCATCGTTTAGCCCTAGGCTTGGCATTTATCATGTTTTTTTCCGTTTCTCGATATCTCATTTCTTTGCCGAGATATGACTCGAAAACTAGCGCGCGTCGCGTGAGGGGAGAGGTGCCAAAAGGTGGGCCGCGACGCGGCCATTGGGCGCGTTGCGGCTCGCTCGCGGGCGAAAATGACTACCCTTCACAAAAACGCAAAAAACAGCGCAATGACGCAATGGTTCGGGCTCAAATTTGGAGAGGAGTTAGATTTATGCTTTTGACACGCAAACAGCATCAGGCAAGCAGGTTTAGTTGCCTGTGGAATTAGCCCCACCTCGAATTCCACCTAAAAGTCCGAGTGGGCGACGAACGTGCCTTCATTAAAGCGTTATAAAAAGTTGTTTAGCGTGATTTTTGCTTGCGTGCCTGATGCTAGATCGATGTAAAATTGAATTAGCTACAAAATGAGCGTTTGATCGACTAATTTGGTTCAGTATTCACGCTGTTTTTTGATCGGAACCACTTTTTCGCGTTTTCGTGCTCCCCCCAAAGTGGGCGGAGCTTGCGGCCCCTACACATAACGGGTAAAAATCTATTAGAATACCGATAGGGAACGGATAGCGCATACTACAGTCAGGCTAAAAACTTTTAGATTAGATAATCGATCATGGCACAATGAAGAAGTATCACACCAACCCTGTGCGTGAATGATAGCGAGTCTGTTTTACCTCCCAGCGATACATGGAGCTCCTGAAAGGATGGGAGAGGGAGTGGGCAGGATTCAGATGTGGTTATATCAGTCCAATATTGAAAGAAGAGGCGCCAGGGACGATGAGAGTCCGACGGAGACAGCGAAGTCGGCAAGAATATGATACGACATGTCTTGCTCATAATTTCATAAATGCACATGAGAGTAGATAAAATCGACGATCGAAATGAGCAGCGAGAATCGTGCTTATTAACTTCAGACCAATGGTAGAAGACGGTCGAAATTCGAGGGAGAATGAAGCTCAGCTTGAGGCGGTGCAAAACAAAAGGCTTCTGGAGCTGGCTACTGTATCTCATGGAGCGTCAGAAGGAGAATGAGGCGGGATGGGCGAAGGGTTGGAGGAGGAGAAGAAGAAGAGGAGAAGTCGGAGCTTTGAGCTGTGCCGCTCCTCCTCGGAGAATGGTGGGCGGGCACGCGAAATCGAGAAAATATGAGCACGCCATTGGCGAGGATTGAGACTTGGAGGGAGAGAAAGGGTTGGAAAGGCGCGAACTAGAAAGTTGCGAATACGTTGCATAACAATAATATCCTCCCAGCTGTCTTCAGTAGTCAGGAGAGGGGGAGGAGGAGAGGGAGGGAGACCCCGCGATTTCAGCACCTCGCACCCTTTGGCGGTGAGGTCGATCAAAGAAGCCGCCGGGCCTCTCCCTCCTCCCTCCCTCCCCCTCCCTCCTCCTTCTCTCACCCCTCAAGACCCCCCGCGATACAATAGTGATATGGCATAACTAATCACAAAACCGGAAGCAGGAGCAAACTCAGCAGCATCGAGGTCAGACAGAGCATTTGAATTTCCCTCCCCGGCCCGCGGTGCGCGTCCCCTGTCTGGCCTGTCTGGCTCTCTCTCGCGCTACTGTACTGTCTCTCGCGCGCAGGCGATCGACCGGTCTCTGCGGCCTCCCGGCTCCCTCGCGTCTCTGTACAGGGAAGGGGAAGGGGAGGGGAATAGAGGGGACACACTCACCCACAGGACTGTCGAAGGTCAGGCACCCCTAGTCTCTGCTAGCCTGGTTCTCTCTTAGCCTGTGCTCTCTGAGAAGCTAGACACAACCTGCTCAGAGAGAAGCCAGAGGGGTAGACAGAGATAAGCGGCTAAGCTACCAGGGCCCTCGGCCTGTACAGGGAGGCTGGCTGGGGGATCCCTGTTAGGTAATCGGGAGCCTTAGAGAGCAGGGATTAGGGCCGGAGACCACATGAAGGCCTCCGGTTACTGTTTCGGAGGGAAGGGCAGATGCTTTCCTTTGTCAATACAAGAACGCAAAGGTATGTCGCTGCCAAGGGGTTGTCGAGGAGCTGTGATCTTCCAGTTCTAGACTATCTGCATTCAAGGGCTCATAAATACACGTACTTACGAAATTCCAGAAGGTAAAGAAGGTATTTCCCCTGCCAAGGCAATTGCAGAGCATCTAATTCCCGCCGTGTCAGGTACTGTGCGGTTATGAGTTTGACTAAGGAGCGAGAACACAATTCCACAAGGTATTCGTTGGACGCAGTCAAAATAAGACAGGGCTAATGTTCCCAACCAGGGTCGATATTCTCAAGACTTGGAAGAGGGATCCTTGATGGCTGCTCACTTTCTCGTCCGGCCGCACTAAAAGTGGCCAAAACGCATCGCATGAATTCGCAAGCTGATCCAGGGGGCATCGTAAAAGTTATCCTGACTGAACCACATGTGCAAGAAAGGAAACCCATTTCGACACGGTTATTCAATCCTGCTAGTCGCTAAACTGGCAACATTTTCCATCACAGTAAATGGCAGTGATCAATTGGGCCCCCGCTGTGTCCGTGCCATTCACTCAATGGACCCTGCCTCATTCCGAGGCTTGCGATTGATTGACAGGTGGTCTCCACTCCCTCCATTGGTATAGGAGGACTGCCGCGCATGACCGCATGGCCGTGTGGCGCAATGGATAACGCGTCTGCCTACGGAGCAGAAGATTGTAGGTTCGATCCCTACCATGGTCGTAAATTTTTCATTTCTTTTTGAAAAGAAGGGGTAGGAGCAACTTCGCTGATTAGTGTCATTATGGAAATTTAGACCAGACACAGTCCCACAGTGCACATTTGCCACAATTGCTGTGGCTTTGGCACGGTCCCAAACAGTTGTTCCCACTATTAATGGACACTTAGTTATCAATTGAAAAGCACATCTCTCTCTTTCTTTCCCATGCCTGTCTCGCGCAAGATTGACAGATTTGACTGTGCTCCCCCCATCGCACTAGCTCTATTGGTATAAGAGGGCTACCAAGCATGACCGCATGGCCGTGTGGCGCAATGGATAACGCGTCTGCCTACGGAGCAGAAGATTGTAGGTTCGATCCCTACCATGGTCGTGATCTTTTACCCTTTTTTAATGTGGGAAAAGTTGTGCTAATTGTAAATAGGAGCCCAAGAAATTCTCTGATAGTGATCGGCCTCTGCTCAAGATGTCCTATCGGATGAGATGGTCGGTTGTGAGATCTCTACCTACTTTTCCCGCTACTTCACCGATGATGAACGAAGTAAACTTCCACTATAACCTTCTCGCCGAACGTAGCTGTAGTTGTTGTCTTACAACAGTGAATCGTAGTAACCGTTTTATCACTACACCCTTTCACAATCAGAACAGGATTCATGAAGTTTATGACACATCTGTGCAGGTAAACTGTCATAAAGGACTATCAGTGTTTCTAGAGGTATGTGCAGACATTCGACCGCATACATATGAGTCAGTGGAGATAACGCCAAACAGGCTCATACCAGGACCAGCTTTGCAGGGACGTTGCGAGTGCATAGGGTACTTCACAGAGCGACACGTATCAGCCTCGAAATGTATGACACGAGCTATTGTAATGGTACACGTGGTGGACTCTGTCAAATAGTCAAGCAAACATTTCTGATTTAGTAATTAAATATCTTCTTAAAAAATACCAGGAAGGTACCGAGAGCAAAAACGAAAGAAATGAAGACACCAGTTATTATTCGCCATCGCAGACGGCATACTCGTCGACATGTTGTCTCCGCTACCTAAATGGGTAATACAACAGTAATAATAGTGATCTAATAAAGTGTTCCGATTGATATTTACATATCTCTCGGCAAAGAAACATGCTTCTCTAAGTTATTCGTCTGATTGCGAGACAATATAGAAAAATTTCTCCGCGCTAAATACACAATTGCGCCGCAATTCGGGAGCCCTTAAATACAAATCGCGGTAAAACCAAGGTAGGACTTCCGAGACGGAAAAGGAGATTTGAAAAATACCAACCCAGGACTGTGGTACAACCGATGCCTCGGAATCGGATATGATACATGGCTCACTTGACTGCCTAGGAAGTGCACGCAAGGCGTAGGCATGACCTGAAATTAGAGCGCGAGATAACGATATCCGAAGATGGATGACTATATAAGAAGGGTGCACGTAAAAAATGTTTCCGAAACGGGATATATGTATTTTGAAATGCACCCTTATTTATTTATTTATCTCGTACCATTGTTATCCCACGGCACGGTTGCTTCGGGGCTGACGCCTGCGACCGTTCGGAGCATATTGTTGTTAGTGCTGCTCACAGTGTAGACGCTGAAAGTGGGGAAGGTATTATTGGGTCGGAAATCATAGATAACTCTCTCATAGGGATAGAGATTTCCGAGCTTTTATAGTTGCAATTGGTTCAATTTTTTTCGATTCATGACAATTTCAAACTTGGTAAGTGAGCCAAGTAGCACGGAGGGACCGTGAATGTTCGGAATGTATTGGGTTTTCGGCAGTATGGAAGGCTGTCTATGAATCTAACCTTGTCAGCTGCATTATCTCCTCGCCGCAATACGCGCACAACCGGGTCCGAGCGATCCTAAACGCCAAGGTTCGACCCGAGATAAGAGCAAGGCGACAATAAAACGATTGCATCGAAGGCAACGCCCACGAGTGATCTTCAGGACACTTTCTCATGCCTGGTTGGCATGTGATTGATGGGTTGGACATCTACTACACGCCCCATTGTTATACTAGGGCTGCCGTGAATGGCCTCATGGCCGCGTGGCGCAATGGATAACGCGTCTGCCTACGGAGCAGAAGATTGTAGGTTCGATCCCTACCGTGGTCGTAACATTTTGCATTTTTGATTGTATTACCGATGAAAAATACTCCCTAACAAAACGGTGCCGAAAACTGGCTCCATAGTAATCGTTGATCAAAAAATCGCCCCGTTCGAGACCTACCATGAATTTTAAGGTAGCATACAAACGCGCCGTGAATTAAAGAGGTTGGGGGGCGCTAAAGTTGATAAAAGAATAAAGACACGCTTTTCGCCCTCTGGCAAGATACGCCGCTTATCGGTAGCGACCTCTAGCTTATGTAGTGGTGTGCGTCGGTTGCAATTGCACACTCGAAACAACATTCAGCGCTGATAAGGAGAGAGAGGATGGAGCGGGGGGAATATGACGAATACCAACAAATGCGTGTCCCGAATTAAATTGCGTCAGAATCTGAAAGCACCGCTATCATAATATGAATATTTATGACCTCGCCTTGCCCCTCAAATTGTTACCAGCTTTCCGTGCACAGCCGGCGAAATAAAGATAACAATTGCTCGGGGCCCGACAGAGCAATGCGCTATCACGGGGTGCATCTTTCTTCGCATGTACAAGACCTGTCAATCGACTTCTCACGTATTTTGACAGCCGGAACTTTTCTTAGGAATTTAGGCGACTTCTCACGTATTTTCACAGCCGGAACTTTTCTTAGGAATTTACCTGTTGCAGACCTTGATAAGCCAAACTTCAGCTTCATGTTCCTTTCCATGCCGGAGATACAGAAAGGAGTACAAAGATATCGACGGTGTCGCGGAACGGGAATTTAGAATTGCACACGGGAATAGTTGCCACTAACAATAAGCTGCCGCACTGAGCCCGCGACCAATTGCGCGCATCTGTACCCATGCAATGTGTGATGAAGAACTAAGGAATGCTGATTTCCTGTTTCTGCTTTACCGATGGCATAAAGAATTCATAGTTGATCTTTTGTTAAAGAAGGACTGGCAGGAACATCGAATCCGTGGATTAGATTAAGACTATTTAGACAGCGGGCTCGCCTATTTTACAGATTTTGGAAACGGAATTCTTTACAGGAAGCGATTTTTGTCAGACTGTGCTTTCAAATAAGTTGCTAAATGTAGACTGACCACGTCCCGTCCGATTAATATCGAACATGGTACCTAATAAGCCTCGCAGACGAGATTGCTCAATGCTACCGTAACCAATGCGCTCACATTTGAGCGAGCGTATCTCTGGGTAGAAGAAAGCTACAGAAGTAAGAAAGGTATCAAATTGTTCGTCTTGAAGAGGAGATTCTGATGCAAACAAAATCTCAAATTGGAAAGTTCCAGCCAGTCCTTCTTTAATGCGTTTATTATGGCACCAGGATAATTCCCACAACAATGTATCAAGCCCAAATTCCTTATTACATCACTCACGCCAAATGCCTTTATCTGTTGTCGTCGGGAGGGACAAAGATACACACACGTGCAAAATATTACAGCAAATCCAGTTGCTATCAATGAAACGGAGACGTGGTTGCTAAATAAGCATCCGTTGAATAAATCTCGGGTTGGTGTAAATTGTGGCAATTTTACATTGAGAAGAGACAAAAAAACTTTTGCATATGAATCACTAGAGATAACGCCCGTCATTGAAAGGTCTCAGAAAGGGCATCCTTGAAAAGAATGACTGCAATTCGCGTAACCCTTGATGATGTGGCGATGCATTTCTTTCTAGATAGAAACACAACAGAACACAGTCCCGTGAGCGCTACACATGTGCGTAGAGTAGTTTACATAGTGACATGCAGTAAAATCGAGATTCGTGATTTGAGAGATAACGTTTATTTGGCTAGAGAGGTATTGCACTTGGCATAGGAGGATTCTTTGCACAGATTTTCTTAATATTTATCCTAAGCTACAAAATGATTTTTTGTTTCACTCGGATTGGACCATTCTGGGCCAAGATATGAAGATGCGAAAAAGTGGATCAACACTTTTGGCCGATACTGTACATAGATTCGATAGCCGACAATTCAAATAGTGGCAGAGAAAAAATAAAGTTAGAAAATATACGGTAGACATGCGCTACAGCTTTCTAGCAACAAAGACTATGAAGGCACCGACAAACAACATGATAGCAGTGCTGAAGACCCACATATATCGACACCGACGGCGGGCTGGGGAGAGTTGGCATAACAAGGTCGCATCTTCCTAAAGGGCAGAAATATGCATGGACCTCATTAAAGAAGGACTCGGAAGAACTTTGGTTCTGTCGATTAGGCGAAGATCAAAAAGATCCGACCGATGACTGTCTTGGAAATCTGTAGATTACGGAAATTGGGATACGTCGAGCCAAAGTGCATTAATCCAACCATGCGTAGGAGCCAAATGCATCGATTTGTCTAATCTGGAACATGCAAACTGCCTCATCAAGGCCAATTTGGAACATTGATCAGCAGATCCCATTAGACTGCCCAATTCTATACTATTCAGAAGTCAAACTTTGAAGCATTCTAACTGAAGAGATAGCGCACGATGTATGTACTATGAAAGTGGTATCGTTCTGCTCCTCTCGTAGAGGTTTAGTGAGCGCAATCATTAGCTCGAAATTGAAATTTCTTCCTAGTCCTTCTTTAAGCACCTCATCAAAGAGATTCAAGCAAAGAATTTTGCTTACAATTAGCCCAATAGATGCTTCGCGAACACAGCATTATCAAAATTTAGTACTTGTCACTATAACATTTCTAAAGAAGTTCGCATTTCTAAAAAAGTAGCAATGACGGGTTCCTTTTAAATAGCGCCCTGGCACCGCGCATCATACCGTGACTCCCGACGCAGCAAAACTAGTAATGATAAAAGCTGACCGTGGACTGGGAAGCCACTTCTTCGTCGGAGACAGAGATCGGATGCTCGCTAGATGACTGAAGTGCGTACATAGCGAATGCCTGACCTGAAATCATAATCAATGTGAGAGTAGATATGGCCCCGTATCCGAAGATATATAAGCGCCTGGCAAAAGAAATATACTTAGCTCAGATTTTGGGGAAAATGGATGGGAATACCATGCCACGTGCGGAGAAAACTACGTACTTTTCCTCGGAATCCGGGAATACCATGTAAATTCCATGGAGAATGAGTACTTTGCCCGGGAAACGGCATGGTATTCCCATCCATTTTCCCCAAAATCTGAGTTAAGTTTATTTTTCTTTTGCCAGTGGCTAATATAATCTACTATTATATAAAATGTTAGTGTGGCGGTGTGTGCGTGCGTCCGTCAGTAACCACACATGGATAAAAGGGTCCTAGAGTTTCGGGACCTTCATCGGGGGGGGGGGGGGCGGGGGGGGGGGGGGGGGGGGGGGGGGGGGGGGGGGGGGGGGGGGGG
>JACMIG010002432.1:2201-15339 GCA_014805385.1 Levipalatum texanum | reverse complement strand
CCTTCACAACCCCAAACGTGCATGCCTTGAAATCAATCGTACTCAGAGAAACCGAATTTCAAATCGCCGATGTACCATTACTTTCCGATCAACCTAATACAAGGAACTCCGAAATCTCAATTCACCTGGTTGGATTGCTCGAGCAATTGTTTCGAACTTCGCTTGTCCCGCGAATCCTGATCCATTTTCCAGCCCAATCATCTCCCAGCAACGATCTATAACCAAAAGCACCGTTCCATTCACAACTATATCAGTTGTATTGTTTGTGGAAAGAGAAAACGGACTGAAATTGAGACATCAATCGTAATCGCTCATAATTACAACTCAACTCAACGTGGAACTGCCAGGTCTCATAATAACAACAATAAATGAATGATAGCTCCTAAAATATTCCCTTTGCGAATTGCCAGCTCATAATATTCACTTGGATGACGCTGCGAATCGCCTGTTCCTAGCCACATTACTGGGGACGCACTCGTCGTCGCTGTACCAGGGCATGACGTGCTGAAACGGAGCAGAATTATTTACACTAGACAACTTTTCGCAGGTTTTATTCCTAACATTTGGCAACTCCTTTATTCTCTCGATTCGGAACCAGGTCAATCACCGTAGCAGATTAATAATTAATAGAACAGATACATCTGCGGACGATGGAGGCGATGGATAGAACTACTCTAAAGAAACGTGTTCTGAATAAGCAAAGCCGGCTCGATACCAGGTGCTTGACCGCAGCGTGATGGCAGTTAATAGCAGTTGACCGATCTACTAACAATATCTTAATGGTTTATGTGAAAAGACCAAATATAGCTCGCCGGTCTAATGCCGCACCCCCTCAGCGTCCATCTGCGTTTGCATCAGATGCAATACTGCGACAATTCCCCCTTGTACTATTCCATCCTGCTTCGACTATCCTTTGTTAACACCGGGTCGTAATCCGTATCGACGAGCTTGAACTTCTTCTGAATTGAGATATATCGAGATCAGTTAGCGATCCACCTTCCCGTTTTAGTTTCCAAGAGAGATCGTACCACGAGTTCTTCGGCATCCCAGAAGGAGGGGAAGGGCTTGTCTCACAGATACAGCGCCTCGCACAGGTCCGGCTCGGCGAAGGGTTATTCGGTCATGGTCAACGAATTTGGTTCTCAATTATCCGGCGACGTACCATTGTGGCACACTGTAAATCTATCATAAATGAAAGCCTCACGGCTTGAATTCGCCTGGTTACCGAATACATCGTGATAAGTCAATTCAGAATGAGAATCGCATTGCGAGATACGCCGCGGCCAATTATTTTAACAAATGGTGCGGCGTGGACTTACCTGTTTTGTGGCAATTGAAACCCGGTCGCAGATCGACCCTAAATATTAGTTCGACGAGAGACGCACAGAAAGGCAGTGCCGAGTTTCGCACCTCGCAAATTTCTTATGTGGGATGATCTTAGATAACAGGGCGGACCGCGAGTTCATTGGATCTCCTTTGATCCTCAATCTCAAATGCAATGGCTGTGGCGTGATTCCGCCTGGTTCCGACAGCCAATCTAGCCAAAACTGTGCGCGTGAATAAGCTTTGTACGTGATGCGATGCGTCAGTTCACATGGTAAATTATTTAGCGGCTTATTACGGAACAAGAGCAGATCATCATTTGATATCGGAACTTCATTTAGAAATTGCAATGACTGCTGCATGATACCACCGTGTTCATAATAAGTCACCCGATCTGTAAGCGCTTGCTGAATTATTTAGTGGAAAATTAGATTAAGAGATTAAAGTCCATCAGTTCATCACGTCGCTTCATTCCATAAATGCAATTGCCGTGGCGTGAAACCATCGGGTTCAGAGAGACAGGCTCAAATCGTGTCTAAATCGATCAATCGTGAAACAATCCTAAATGATTATTCGTCAAGCTGGTGTATCTGTTACCAACACGAAACAATTGGTTTCACGAACATGCACCTCTAATTGAACGGTATTCGCTACCTCAATATACGTGGTTTATAGCAAGTTCGTGTTGATTGTTATTGCATCCAATGTTCGGGGGACATGCACCGATGCGGAGTGGATGTTTTGCACTACTTTTTTAGTCTTTCATAATCATGGCCGGCATCTTGTTTCGGCGACTCTTTCTTACTGTAAAATTGAAAGACGAACACAGTGGACGTATTGTCGTATTGTCTTCATAATTCGTATTGTCTTCATAATTCAGTGGACGTATTGTCTTCATAATTCAATCATCTCAATTTCCAATCCACCTGGCACGGCAATCTACCTGGTTCATTATCACGGGCCCCTGTTATTTCTCTTCCCTATGAGTTCACAGGATGGCCAAGCTATTACTGGAGAAAGCGCAACTTTTGTCCGTTCCGGGAACAACATTCTACACTAAAAGTCTCTTTTATGTTGTTTTACAGTTCAATTGAATATCCACATCAAGCTTTCGACTAATTGGTTTCAAACTCACCCGTTTCCATTCACTGCGCTACTTCGATCTACCTGGTTCGATATCTCGGATGATCGTATCCCCTGTTTCCGTCCACCCTGTTCCCACCACATTTCATCCTTTGTGGAGTACCTCTAATTATACGGAATTCCGTGTCCTCAGTTCACCAGGTTTGATAGTTCGAGCAATTGTTGTATACTTTGTGTCACGCGACTCCTGATCCCTTTGTCAAGTCAAACATCTCCCAGCTACGTTCTATAGCCTCAAGCACCCTTCCATTCACAAATATAATATATTATCAGTGGTTTTATTTTGTTGAAAACAGACTGCATAATATTGAGACTTCAATCGTAATCGCCCATAATTGCAGCACAGCAAACGCGGAACCGCCAGGTCTCTAATATCCAGAATCCTTTTAGGGTATCTAAAGAATGCGCCCACTAAAAATCACCGTTTCCAATTGCAACCTCCTAATATCGAATTTGTGACGCAGCAAATCAACTGGTCTTGTTTTTTAACTTCCTGCGAAGCTATTCTTGCAATTTTTTACCCAATCGAGTGTTCCAAACCCTGCATGCAATTATTTAGCCCCGATTTCCTCATGGTCTACCTCATCTTCCTCCATACTACACCCCCACTCCTTCTCTTTCATTCTTCTACCTACTTCATCATCCCCTCCAATCCCCTTCTCCTCCCCCCTGACCTCTTCGTAATCCTCTCGATCGTAGCCCTCAGTCGCGGGACGAACTCGTCGTCGTCGTAGCCCTCCTTCGGTATGGCGTGCTGGATGGGAGGAGAACTATTACACCGGATTTCTGAGTCGCATGTTCGATTCCTGGCATTGGCAACTCTTTTGTTCTCTCGAATCCGAACCGGGTGAATCGCCGCAGTTATCATTACAATAAATACGATTTGGCTGAACTGCGAACAATAAACATCGCGGGTACTACATAGAAAAAACATTCAAAGAATGTCGAGAATCGAGTCGGTAGACAATGTTTGCAATTGTCCCTCTACACGGCACTAGGTGATTCACAGAATCAGCATGACAATTAATTGAAGTTGATCTATATGATAGCAATCACGTTGTGGTTGCGTTCTGAAGACCTATGAAACACTCTAAAGAATCGAGCAAACCCCGTAACTACCGTCGCTCCCATTCGTTTTTCATCGTCCTTTGGGTAGAGTGCAATATGTAGTTGCTTCGTGATTTCAAATGAAATTCACATTCGAATTCCACCAACCTTTTTAAACACCGGGTCGTAGTCCGTGTCGACGAACTTGAACTTCTTCTGCAATGAGGAAGATCGAGAACAGTTTCCGATCCACCATCCGGAGTCACAGTTCAAGGGAGTGCGTACCACGAGTTCGTCGGCATCCCAGAATGAGGGGAAGAGCTTGTCACACAGATACAGCGTCTCGCACAGACCCGGCTCCTCCAGCAAACTCTTCCCAGATATTTGATCACGGTCAATGTATTTTTTGAGAGGCGGCTTCACAACACATTGCAACACACTGTAAATCTATCAGAAATGAAAGGGTCACGGTGAATCGGTAAGATGTGGTAGAATGCAATATGAGAAGAAGAGAGCTTTATTAGCAGTGACAAAGGACAACAGAGCGGTGAGCACGGTCAGGTCAGAAGAGAAGAGAAGAGAGCAAAATAGTGGGCGGTGCCCCGCGCCCAATAGTGGGCGGAGTCCCGCCGGGATGGAAGAATCATCGTCGTATCCCCGATACACTGGGGGGCGCAAACAACTAAGAGACGGGGCCAAAGTAAATAAGACTTTTACATAAAATATGATAAGAGTGGATTCGAATGAGATATGAAAAACAAAGAGCTTCAGCTCCCCTCCACGGCCAGGCAGCAGTGAACAATATAAAGAGGGTGAACTTATGTTACAGAACTTACAATAAAACGATACATACTGCGGTGCCTCCCCACCACCACGCTAGAAAAAGGGGCCAACTAAACTGCAGCCTGACTTAGGAAGATTACTTCAGCAATGCCATACAGACCAAATACGAAAGGCAAACTACGGAAGATAGAAAGACCATGATTGGACAATTTACGACATTTTCAGCATGAATAAGTGGAATGGGATGGCTTGTACCACCGAGGAGGGGGACACTCGCTCGGAGGGGGGACTGCCATAGGCCGGGGGATGGGAATGGTCTGCTCACTGTCCAGGGATAAGCCAATTTTTGTGAAGATCCAGCTCAACACCTCGCGGAGGAGGGACGGGGAGGTACCGTGAGGCGAGATGTCTTGCGACGTCGGCCCTCGACGATGAAGTGACGGATGGGAACTACTTGCACTGGAAATGATTTTCGGAGGAGGAAGGGGGGAGGGGGGGGTGGTGCAGGATGCAGGAGAGGGGGAATGACTGCCCACGCAATCAGACTCTGTGGATAATTTTCCTCATGCATTTTTTGTACCCCTTGTGGATCGCTCTTTTGAGTGTGCAGGCAGCCCTGAATGGAAGGAGGGCCGGGATGGAAAAAATGTATGCTGCCACTCCCAAAGCAATTGCTGCGAATGTCACGAGGAGTAGGATGAGGATGTACTTGTAGTTGGCGAACACAGAGAGGATGAAACTCAAGTCGGGGAAGGGGAAAGTGGGGATCATGAAGGTCCATCCCAGGGCATTGATCTCTACAGTTTGGGGCAGGAATGAGTCTTCCTGCAACCAGGACGCTGCAAAAAACAACGTCCCGTTGAGGGAGTGGGATTGCCCGTTGGCGGAGCAGTTGAAGGGCACAATGGCATGGTCGTGCAGGAAGGAAATTTTACTTTTTGGGGAGGACGAATTGCATGGGAGGGAGAATGTGGGGCCTTTTTCACACACCACCACAGCAGCGACGGGGTTTTTAGAGTAGCAGATGCCCACGAATGACGCTCCCGGGGCAGAGCATGCATAGCAACCCGAAACGGATGAGAGGGAGAGATGGTATTCCTCCACGTCCGAAACCGAGGCCATGCTATGGGTCCCCGACAGGTCAAGGGTCACTTCGATGGGCACTTCTCGTGTGAGGTAGATGATGTGGTCATTGCGAAATTTGAGGATGTCTCCTCCAATTTGTAAGGGGAGGCTGCTCTGAGTGAAGATGGAGGATATGGATGATGCAGTGCAGTGGCAATGGGCTACATTGGGGCTTTCGGGACAGAAGCACGACTTATAGACAGAGCAGTTTTCGAAGGACATGTTCGCGCAGCGCAGAGGGAAGTGTGGAGGCTCGCTCGCGTATGCAGCCATGTTGGGGCCGACCACGAAGGAGTAGCCGAGGACGGGAATTTGAGGGAGGGCAAGGGGGTGGAGAGTTACGGAGAACCTGTCATGTTTTTTCTGGGCATTTTCGAGCACATTCATTGTCGACATTTCAACCTCTCCCTTGTTATCAACCACGTGCACCCTTAGTGATACCGACGGGGTCCATTTCAAGCACCTCTGAACGGTGTACCATTCCTCGTTCAAAGGTTCATGATACTCCCGATGGACAAGGCATCCAGGCAGGGGGACGAGACACTTGCATAGCCAGCCACCGCACGATTCCGTGCAGAAACTCAAGCCAGGAAAGGAATTGGTCTCGTTGAACTCGGGGAACATGAAGCTGGATGGGCGGGAATAGCATTGCTCGGCATCAGTGCAGCTTCCTGCACCGTAACACCTTTTGACCGAGGCCACCTTGATTACCGTATTTCTAGTCAAGTACTCAGTGTGGGGGGAGCAAGTGAGGGTGGTCACTTGAGCACTCAATTGCACCTCGTAGAAGAGACCACCTTGATTATCGAGCACTCGAACGCAGGCAGCTTGGGGGTAAATGGGAAGGGGGACGGTGGCAACATGTCTCAGTGTGCAAGAAATAGCTCCCTCTCCTCTCTCACATGTCACCTGGTCAGACTGAATCATTGTTGTGCTTCTACAGTATGCGTGGTAATCGGGATGAGAGAGATCGTGGGAGGAGAAATTGCCTGTGGCCTGAGAAAGGGGGAGAAGGAGGAGGGCAACGATTGCGATGTGAATTCGGGCGAGGCGGAAGTCAGTTTTGGATTGGACAATGGGGAGGTAAAGCTGATCGTTTGAACCGCCCGTGATTTTCTGGTAGACCCGCCTGCATGGTTTGCAGCATTGTTTGAGGGCCTTGATGAAGAGGAGGACCATTGTAAGGGAGACCAAATTGAACCCGAAAAAGACGAGCATGGCCTCGATGGGGGAGCAGAGGGGGTTTGCTACTCGGGCCACGCAAAGCATACACTGTATCAGTGCACACTCGTCAGTATCGGACATCGCGCTTGGCCTCCCTCTCGAGAAAGGGCCGGCCCCGGGGATGGGGAGTTGGTGCACGCACTCGCCGCGGGCGGACTGGAAGGGATGGAGGGGGTACTGTAGGGAGAGTAGAAGGGATAGATGGAGGAGACGGGATAGAGGGCGTGGGAGTTAAGGGATCAGTGGGAAGGTGCTGGTGCTCATCCAATTCCAGTGGGACGATCAAGTAAACGGGGCGAGTGAGTTGTTTGCCAGAAGCGGTTAGTATTAGTACATCTCGAATCTGCCCATCGGAGCTGGGCAATGCCTCAAGCACACGCACTAATGGCCACTTACTTGGAGGGGTGTGGGACGACTTCTTGAGCAAAGCAAGTTTTGGGAGACCCGAGACTCTGGAAGTTCTAGTATTTTTATGTGGCGCGATGGTCAATTCACGCAGTTGTGAAATGTAATGGTCTCGGAAAACTCGCCATGCCTGGGTACGGTAATTTTCGATTTCACGGAGGGCAATGAGGGCATTTTCAGCGGAAATCGATTGCGGGATTGCTGACAAAGAAGACTCTTGATCAAGACACCGTGGAAGGGCTAGAGATGCATTCGGAAAAATGAAGTCCACAGGCCTGAGAGCCGTGTTGGGATTTGACGAAGTTGTGAGGGGCCTGGAATTCAGCATGGCTTCTATTTCAGAGATGATTGTTATGAAAGCAGAGAGGGATAGCACGTTTCGACCGATGGACTTGTACAGGGCTAATTTTGTGGATTTTACGAGCCTCTCAACTATCCCTTGGCGTTGTGGGCTGTAAGGAATTGAATTATACCATTTTATTTTCTTAGATGCACAATATTCCGCAATTTCGACCTGCTTGGGAGGGCTTCAAACTGCGCCAGAATTATATCTCTGCCGAGATTCAATTGACTGCCGCAATCCGAGGAAACTGAGAGGGGGGGCCTGTCGCCTTGAAACGAAGCGGGAAAAGGCGAAGAGGAAATTAGAGGTGGAGAGGTCATCTGTCCATTCCAAATGCACTGCTCGCGTCACCATGCATGTAGCGATTAAGATATAACACTTGGACGGGTCATCTCGGGGAGATTTTCGGATTAGGAAGGGGCCATATAATCGATGGAAATGTGGGAGAAGGGGGCCGATTGCATTACTCTGCGAAGAGGAAGGGCGGGAGGGAGGGGGTACGGTAGGGAGAACTTGTTTCGACGCTGACAAGGTACACAAGTTCGGAGAACAGCCCTGATTCTGGTGGGGAGGCTATCAATCCAGAAAGTTCGTTTCAAATTAGCGAGAATATTTTGTCGGGAAATGTGAAGTGGAAGATGTTCACGCCTTATGAGCAATGTTACGAGAGGAGATTTGGAAGGGATGAAGATAGGATTGCATGTATCAAAGGGGTACTCTTCAGCCTGTACTCTAGTTTTCACTCGAAATACGCCATTACCGTCTTGAAATAGGGGGAGTTTCCTACTGCCCTGGACCTGGGAAATACCTGTGGATTGGGCCGCTCGCAAGATTTGCGCTTCGGCTGCTTCCACCTCCTCTACAGAAAAGGGGTCGAAAGGGGGCGATCAAAGGCGACAAGTTGGGATTGGGAACGAACAAGCAGCCTTCGAGACACAGGGGACTTGCAGAGACGGAAGATGAGATATCTGAGGACCAGGATAGACGACTTTACGCATTTTTGATAGGAGTCAACTCGCGTGAAGAGAGGGGTCAGAGGATGGGAATTTTCGGCATTCGGTTGCGAGGCGATGGGCAAAGAAAGAAGCAGGAGGGGGGTGTTGACCTCTGGAGGGGGCGGGGTTGCGCAATGACTGTTCTCTGTGCCTGTCTGCACCTCTGCGCCCTCTTCTTTCTGGAAGCATCCGCCCACGGACATGGATGCTAATGGACGCCTGTTATCTGTTATCAGCCGTGGGGGATCGGCGGAGAATCGAACGCAGTCTTCCGATGGGAAATCCACCAGAGGAGCTACATTGATCACGGAGGAGAGGGGGACTTTGGCGGCAGATTGTTTTCCTTTGGCTATTTTCCCTTTAGACTGGGGAGTGGCACGCAGCTGGGCAAGATCGTAGGGGTCAATTTGTTCTGGGAGTTCTTCCATCCTTGTTACTGGCCACTTGGAAGGAGGGGAAGTCAGGAAGGGAGGACCGCGAAACCAAATATGGTCAGTTGAAAATTCACTGGAATCGACACCACGGGTAAGGCAATCACTTGCATTCAAATAAGTGGGGCATGATAGAAAGTGGGGCGAACAGGCATTTTTTCAACCAAACCTTCTATTTTGACCAGTTGATTTTTTACGAAGACACTTTTGGATGTATCAGCTCTCCTTTGTTGCAGGACAATCATTGAATCGGAAAAAATGTGGATAGCACTAACAGGTCGATGGAGTTGGGCAAGGACAAACGTGGTGAGTCTCGCAGCGCACAGCATTCCGATTAACTCGAGGCGGGGGATGGAGAGTTGCTGGTTAAGGGGAGCGAGACGCGCTTTTCCAATTAAAATATTAGACATTATTTTTCCTTTTGCTTTTGTCATTATGTAACAGACGGCTCCATATGCCTCCGCCGATGCATCGGAGAAAATTGCGAGGGAAATTTCGGAGGTCGGGTCAAGAGGCAAGACACATCGGGGGCGAGTGAAGCTGAATTTCCGCACGTCGTCAAGGAGCGTCAGCCAGTTTCTGCTGTCTTCTGGATCGATTACGTCATCCCATTTATAATTTTTCCTCCACAACGACTGCTGATGGACCCTAAGCTGAATTGTGAGGGGCACCATTATTCCGAGGGGATCGTAAATCGAAGACATTTGGATAAGAGTAGATCGTTTTGTTACTATTTTCACATGCGCACCGGAATGAGGGGGAGGGGCAAATTGGAAGGTGTCGTTACTTGTATTCCAGGGGATTCCCATGAATTTCTGCACCTCGTCTTTTGCCCTGTCTGCCTCGGGGATGGAGGCATTAAGCTGGGAGGAGTTGGAAACGAAATCACTAAGATTCATACCCATTTCTGTTAAGAACGGCTTGATTTTTCTGTAGGCCCATATGCCTTCTTCTGTGGAATTGGCAAAAATCGCGGAGTTATCAACGTATAAATTTTCCCGCACTTGCGCAATGAGGGATTTCATCCTAGGGCATGTGGTAGTATCTGCATGTCTATCGAAATGAAAACTCATCAGAGCAAGTAATAGCCAGGGGGACGCATTGACACCAAAGGGAAGCCGGGCATGTCTGTAGTGAATCATATTGTCATGGGTAGGGGGAAGGGCGGTGTCTTTCAGCCAGAGGAATCTTGTGCAATCTCTTTGATCTTGTTGGAGACGCACTGTATGGAACGCTTTCTGGACATCACTAATGAGAAGGATGGGGCAGAGTTGAGAACGGAGGAGCAGGCCTACTAGGTCCGGGATAAGATTACTCGAAGGGTCGATTAATTCATTGAGGGAACGTGCTCCTTTCTCCTTTGAGGAAGCATTGAACACGAGGCGCACTTTTGTTGTTTTGGTTGGAGTGTACACGGCGTGGAAAGGGCAATAATACACAGGGCCTTGGGGGGAGGGAGGGGCTGGCTCGATTATGCCTAATGACAACTGCTCCTTGAAGATCCCATCAATAATGGAGAGGACTTCTCCATTGCTCCTATGGTTCATATAAGTACTACGTAATACGGCACTTGCGATGCGAGAGTTGTTTTTGAGATGCAGGGAGGGATCTAATAACCAGGGGAATTTTACGTGGGCATGGCCATCAATCATCACAACCGATTTTTTGAATTCTTCAAGTTCTGCGCATTTAGTTTCTTCTTTTGAGAGGATAACGGGTGATTCTTTGATGCCGATTATATCCAGAGCCCACATTTGTGCTGGAGTCTGCGAAAGGTCATCGGAGGAGGAGGAAAGGGCTGTCATGGCGGAATAAACACACTGTTGTTCTATGGGTAGGGATTGATCGGGCATTCCTGACACGATGGGGCCGAAAATGGATTGGGAGAGGGTGAGACCGGAAGGGAGGGGCACTGACTTGAGACTGGGAATTATTAAATGGAAAAGGTCAATTCCAAACAATATTGAGGGGGTGATAACACTACCGTCACTGGGACTCGAGATTTGTACGTGTTTTCTTTTCAGCCAATCCCGATCTTCATCATCCAATTGCGGTGTTCGAATGGGGCCTGTCAGTGTGTCGGCTTGGATGAGAGGGAAGGAAACGATTGTGTCACTCCTCGTGCGGAAGGAGACATCAAAAACCTTGTGGCGGGAAGGGGAGGGGATGCTTTATTTCTGCCCGAAATGACGTAAGGAGAGGGACAAGGAGTGGGAAGGGGGGAGGGAGAGGAAGGGCAGGGCGCTGCTTGCGATAAAAGAACGTTGAGCACCCGTATCGGCGAAAGCATGGAAGGTGTGGGCGTTTAACTCTGAATCGAACACTTGCACTGAGAATATCATCAGCACTGCACTCTTTGATGCAGAGTATATGGGAGAGACGATCACATTTTCGGGGTCGGAGGAGGGAGTCAGGGGAAGGGAGGGGAGGGGGGAGTTTTTCGAGGGGCGATCACGTGGGCTTGGGCGACTGCCGACGCTCGTGAAAATTTTTCTGTGATGGGGAGCTTCTCGAGCGGGACCTGTTTTCCCTTGAGAATTCTCTGTTTCGATTTCCCTGTCTCGAGTCCATTGACCGTCTGTTCTGTCTGCCCCCTTCCCTTCTTTCGAATTGCTGCTTTCTGCTCTCCCTGGATGCATCACGGCTGGGCCTGCGCTCTTTGTTTTGGCTGCGAGGGCGCCCCTGTGAGTAGGCAGAGGGGCTACGAGATGAGGCACCGCGCGATGGGGGACGCTGATTGACCGTTCGAATGCCACGACCAGGGGAACGGGGGTGCCTGCTGTAAGCGCGGCCAAAGAGAGAAGGGCAGATGGACTTTGCATGGTACTGTCTGCCATTGCAACGAGGGCAGTGGGAGTGAGGGCAGGCATCAGCGAAGTGGGGACCAATGCAATTGAAACAGCGCATGTTTTTCCGTAGAAACTCACGTCGATCCTCGAGGCTACGCACGATTCCACACTTGTCCGACGTATGCGATGCGGAGTTGCAGTAGTCGCAGCCGGAGAAGGAGACAGCGTTGATGGCGACCTCGTCGACGTGGTCCCTGTCTTTTTGGAAGAACGGAGAGGCAATGAGCTCATCCACCGTTTCGTATTCGTATACCACTGCTTCGATATGGGAAAGAAGGGTTGCGAGGGGCCAAGAGCTGGAAGCTGCATCTTTGATCTTTTTCTTGAGAACATTTCGCTGCACATCAGCGGTGAATTTTTTGATGATGAGGGAGTGAACAATAGCATTTGGGGTCTGATCGTATCCATCAAGCTGTCTGATTACACTCTTTAATTTGTCCAGAGTGCTTCTCAGGGAAATGTGGTTGTCTCGGGCGGGAGGGATGTTTTCCAGACAGGATACCAATTTGAATGTCCACAGTGAATTTTTCCCGAATCTCTCCTTGAGATGTTCATACGCTTGTCTGTAATTGGATGACCTGAACTGGGAGATGCATTCACGTGCCTTTCCCGTGAGAGACTGTCTCAGGAGCACCATCTTCTCAATGTCAGACATGTCTCTGTTGTGTACCGTAATTTCGAATGCAGCCTGGAAGTCATCAAACTCCTCAGCACTTCCATCGAAGGAGGGGAGACGAATTTTTGGGATTTTTGCGTGTTCACTATGGGCATGTTGAGCCTGAGACTGTTGAATCGGAGGATGAGGGGGAGGGGGGATGGCAGGGGGAGGGAAAGGGAAATGCGCATTGCTCTGGGGAACGAACATCGCCATGGAGACAGGAGGGGGAACGGGAAACGGGACAGGTGCAGGAAGGAGAGGAGGGCCCTGGAAATTCGACAGTACTCCAGGGCGATAATCCTGACGACGAGGGGGGGCAGCGCCGGAAACCGAGGCACTGTTGACCGAGTACAATGGTTGATTGGAACGGGTCTGCTGTGGAAACCATCCCTGTTGAACGGTCGACTGAGGGAAAGTCGAGGTTGGCTGATACCGGAGGGAGTTATTTTGGTCATGAGAAGCGAAGACACCAGTTGTCGTGTAAACGGGGGCCAAACTCGTATTTGTTGTCGTGGTGACAGTGGTCGTTACCGTAGTAGGGGTTGTGAAGGAGGCTGTGTTGGCTGACCATGTGGTGGGAGGGGGTGGAAACGGAATCCCAGGGAATGTAAAGGGAGTGGTTTGGGTACCGGGAATAAGCGGCATAGGTTGACCGAATGAGTTGAGGGGCGCCGATACCATGCCCCCGCGCGTATCCGGGGGGGGGGGGGGGGGGGTAAAAAGGGGGGAGCGAAAAGCGGCAGTGGGGGGGTTTTTTTTTGGGGGGGGAATTTTTGGTTTTTTTTTAATGTTTGAATTAGAAAAAAATTTTT